>VDFB02179234.1:112366771-112577727 GCA_007258455.2 Sequoia sempervirens | reverse complement strand
TAAATGTATAGCTTCTATATTTTGGATTGGCCTTATGTCTGTAACTGAGTTAGTAGATTTTTCTAAATATTCTAGAATATGTTGAAGTGCTACAAGTCAAGATATGTTGTGATATAATTTTCAGTTAATTTTTTAGAATTTGAAAATGTTAAGATTTCATTTATTGTCTCAATTTTAACTAGGAGTGTGTGCATGGATGTTATGGTCAACTACCCTTCATTGGGTACTTGATAATTGGTCTACATCATTTTGGTATCAAAGCAAGTCATTCCTTGTTTAGTTGAGTGTTTCAGATTCTTATATGAATCCATTTTGAGAGTGAGAAAAGTTCTGCAAGTGTTGAGAAAGAAATTGGGTACAAATAGACTTCAAGTGGGACACTGGTAAACAACATGCAAGATTAGAAGCATTTAGGATTGTAGATTTAACACAAGGGATGAGTGAGATCTAGACAAGATTGGTTGCAATAGAGACAATGCAAATAAGGGGAGTTCACCTTGAATATGTGAGTGGTGAAGAAGGAGAGAGGACTCAATAGGCTCAAGGATATGAAGAAGAAGTAGTGGATCTCACTGAGACTAGATTTCTCAAAGTCATGACAAAGATTGGGAGCACACCCAATATGGATACACCTTATTATAATGGAAGCATGAATGAAGAACTCATATATTAGACTATGAATATGGAAAAGTACTTTGACTATCAATCTACAGAGGATTCCAACAAAGTGAAGTTGCTTGCACAAGGTTAAAAGGTCATGCATCTTTATAGTGGTACTATCTACAAACTAAAAGTGAAAGTGAAAATTAAAGGTCATAGGGCCTAGGAGTACCCATAAGAACTAATAGATTATGGAAAGTCATTTTTTGAAACCAACAATGAGTATGAATTGTAACCTTGAAACACAATAGAGCTTGAACAAGGAGGGATTTGATGATGAAGAGGGTGCTATTGACAATATAAAAGGAAGAATGAGATCCTTCACATCAAAAGAATTTTGGTTTGAACTATTTGCATGTCCAAAGGTAAATATTGTAAAATTGTGGTAGATAATGGGAGCATGATAACTTGGTATCTAGTTAAATGGTAGAAAAGTTGAGACTGAAAAGAATCAAACATTAGAGACAAGTTACAAGATATTGTGGCTGTAAAAACAACACAACTTCTAGTAAATGAATAGTGTCTAGTTAATTTTCATATAGAAACATATCAACACATGAAATTTTGTGTGATTTCATGCCTATAGATGATTTCCATGTTTTGTTTGGAAGACCTTGACAAAAAGAAGTCATACAAAAAAATTGATTTCCCACAGGATTTGTTGTGAACATAAACAATATCATAACAAAGAAAGGTGAATTTGGGCCAAGGATGAAAACGCATGATTGGAATACCTTCATTAAGGTAATTATTCTGGTATATTATATACACTTGTATACTACGTATACTTTTCAGTATATTATGTTTACTACTTTTGGAAAAATAATGAAAAGATAATTTTATAATTGTTGCAGTACGTTCTACCTCTATCTCTCCCAGACAACTTTGACAACAATGTCAAGCAAGTTATATATGATCTGGGAAAATACATAAGGTAAGTAGTGAGATTTGTTCAATTCATTGTATACATCTTATAATTTCCATTTTTTTTACTTCTTATGTAATATACTGTATATTTTTGTTAAATTTCATTAATATATTTGCGCCTTGAATCACTTGTAGATGGCTATCATCTAAAGAAACTCATAAAGAAGATATAAATTATTGGAAGAGAAAAATTCCTTGTCTAATGTCTGAAATGAAAAAGTGTCTACCTTCTACATTTTTCAATGCACAAGAACACTACCTCATACACCAAGTTGAGGAGATTGAATTATGTGGATCTGTACACACAAGGTCAATGTGGATGGTTGAGAGGCACTTGAAATTTTTGAAGGCTTTGGTTAGACAAAGAGTACATCCTTAGGGTTCTATGGTGGAGGGATATATGGTATACTAGACCATGGTGTACATTAGTGAATATCTTCCTAAGTTTGTAGCAAAGATCCATGTAGATCTAGATTTGGGATCCCAACCGCATTAACAAATTCAAGGAAAATGCGGATGGGGAAACAGATTTAGGAAAGTGAGAGGTAATTATAAGACACAAGGGAGATCACTAGAATACATTTACATGGCTTTTATGTATATTTTAATTATTTAATTTTTAATCTTCAATATACATCAATTATAAATTAAGGTCGTATGATGTGGTATTTAACTAGGTATATGTCATTTGTGAATTTCATTTTTTTTATACAATTGGTCGAGAGTGGGATGCACTACATTTGTAATGGTAAACAACGGATTAGATGACGTATGGATTGAATGATGTCAACAATTTGGTCACAAGATTAACATGGGAAGGTGTGGCTTCATTAGTTAAAGAAGCTCATTGTAATGGAGATTCCAATGTTACACAAAGGGAAATTGATTTAGCATATGGTTTAAGAGATAAACAGGTACGCATAAATATATTAATCACCCATATTATTTAATTATTTTAAATTATATTGATGTATATGATGCAGAGGATCCAACAACACCAACAACATTATTTCATGATGGTAAATCAAACCCAATCAGAATTAGGAGACTTTTTTTTCCTCAAAACTCATACAACTTCTTTTGATTCTTCAATTCTACAAGACTTCAAGGCAACAAGTTAGCACTCCAATTTCAACAAACCATATGTCATTATCAATATTCCAATTGACTCATTCAAAGAAAAAACCATATTAGGAAACTTTGACTCAATCAATCAGATTCACATCATTCTCAACCACCATATCAACATCTATACATTCTCTCAGCCTTTCATAAGGAAACACATTATGCTCACTTACTACACAACCAATTACTAATCCTTCAAATTCTTGTATACATCATATCCTCAAGGCAACAAAACACTTATTCTAAATTAGATTCCAAAATGTCAATAACCAAACTTCAATCATTGAAAACAGTCTAAAATTCTCAAATAGCACCAATTCATTTTCCTTACAAGGAAAACTAACAAAGACCAATCCTTCTTGCTATCAACTAGTTAATCAGTCCTTCAAGACACAAGATTCATCCTGTTTCAAAGAGAGAAATCAATTCAATACATCAGTGTATAAATATCAGACCTATCTGCCTTGTAAAGATACCAAGGCACACAATAGAATCATCATTCTCAAAACAATATGCACTGCCTTTAAAACCTTATTCAAGAATAAATTCTACTATAACTCCATCCAAATGACAAGGTTCAAGTATTTAAGGTCACTCACTTCCCTGTACACACAAATTTCTACTGTCCATGAAATCTAAACATTAATTAGCAATAGACCTCCATACCATAGATTTGGTGAACCACTCACACTAGGTTCAAAACCAAGATCCAAAGGGACATTTAGAGACCTCTTAATGCCCATATCATCATATCAAAAACTCAAAATGATTTATACTAGAGAAACTAGTAGATTTCAGACTGTATGCCCAAGAAAGGCTACTAGAATAGGGCCATTTTACAAAGCATCCACCTTTTTTCCAAATTCAAATTGTTAGAAAACCTCAAAAAATAAAAGTAAAGGTCACAAAACACCAGATTTATCCACTTTCAAATATTGAAAGACCCATTTAGAAAGTTTATTAACAAACCCTTAATTTTAGGTTGGAAACACCCAAAACAGTGAGGGTTTTGTGATTATCACCCTTACAAGCCTCCAATAATCCATCCAACCATTGAAACATACTCCATTATGTCTAAAAATTCCTTTAGAAACATCTCCTTGGACATGCATATGTTATTTGTCCAATACCTTGCTGGAAACCTTCATTTTCAAGAGGAAAACTTAGAAAATTAACTTTAAATCAACAACACAGCACCATATTATTGATACCCTGCACTCACAAAAAAAAAATCACATAAAGGACACCCTACTTATCCCATCCCACCATTTATATTAGGATTACATCAGTGGGATGAGCCTTAAACTTCTTTAGGGACTCTCAAAATCACAATGAAACTAACTCTGCCCGAGACACAGGATTGTCTTTGATTCTTTTGCTGCTTAAAACTAACTTTCAGACTCTTTGAAAATGAAAATTATTCTTTCTCAAATGAGATTACACAAGAACTAACTCTTGGATGCTACCAAATTAGCAATACAAGTTAGGAGAAATAGAAAGAATGCTTGATAACTCAGAAAAATAGGGCTTTTATTCAAGATTTTGTTACAAGAATTTCAAGATTTTTCTCTTCCATGCCTTGCAATGCTTTTTATAACTTTTTCCCTCTTAATAACTACCTTTTCTAACTTCTCATCGGTTCAAACTTCCTCTTATCTCCTAATATGCTTGATTTATGCCTTTTTTGTTTACATAATATTGCATTATTTGCATTTTTTTGCAATTTCACCTCCTAGTGACTTCTTTTATGATTTGATTACATTCAAATTAGCCTTGTCGTGGCCTTGACACACAAATTTAGACTTGAACATGTAAATTGAACATATTATTCTTCTGAAGGCATTTACAAGATCTAGGTGCTCCTGCACCAATATATATGTTGAGATTTTTTTCTTTGCATGCATTCGGCCAAGAATAAATATGTTTATCAATTGACGATATTGCAATAATTTTTACATGTTTGACATATTGCAGGTGAAACACCACAAGGCTATGTGGTGCAATGGTCGTAAATTTTGAATCAAAAAGTTGGATGACATGAAGAAAACTTGTGATTCTGGTATAACTGCAGTCTTTCAGGTGACTAATGTTTCATCTAGAAGCGACATACATCTAGAAGTCTCAAAAAATTGATACTATGGGATTTTGGACGATATACTTGAGTGTGAATTTAAGTCCTTCAAATTAGTTATGTTCATCATCCTATGGTATAGGCTACGATTGAATGAAAATGATCCTGAGACAATTGTTATTGAACATGATAATGGATTTACCATGGTTAATACAAGGTTGATCGAGCGAGTTAGAAATGAGCCCTATGTTCTTCCAAGTCAATGTGAGCAGGTATTTTACTCAGAGGTTTTAGGTAAACTGGGTTGGTCATTTGTTGTTAGACATGATCCAAGAGGAAGGCCGGTAAAGTATAATGTGGTGGAAGAAGAAGATATCGAAGAACTAGAAGATGATGTAGATGATGATCAGGATCAACAGTTAGTTGATGATGTACCCGACGAAGATGTCGAAGAGGAGGAACTAGATCATGATGATGTAGGAGTTAATGTTCATGAAGATGATATCCATGTGGATGATGACATTATTGAAACTGATATCGATGACGATGATGATGATATGACCAATCCTTATAATGTCGAATCTGGATTGGATGATACAAACAAAGAGTTGGATGAAGAAGAAGATCAATGATATTGAAATGTATGAGTTATGCGATTATATTATTTATTTAATATTAATTTCTTGATAGAATTATATTTCACTTATGTGGTTACATAATTAATTCATGATGTTTACATTTTTTTTTTATTCAAGGGGTAAACGCTTTTGCCCCAGAGCTATGAACCGGAGTACAACCACTCAACAATACTACCCCAATGGGGTTTGAACCTTGGTGGCAAGAATAACAATGCCACCTTTAAACCATCACACCATGCCACTATTGAAAATTCATGATGTTTACATTTACATATGTATGAGTTATGTGATTATATTATCTATTTGATATTAATTTCTTGATAGAATTATATTTATGGGAGATCTGATTTTATGAATTTTTATCCATGTGCAGACCTAATGGGTTGTGTCTGAACACTAAATATAAATGATATACACACACACACATATATGTATGTATGTATGTATGCATGTATATGTATTTGAAAATGTAAATGTAAATGCAATTACTGGATGCTCTCCTAGAACAATAAATGCAACATATCATTAAAGAAATCTATATCTATGTATATAAATGTGTATTTCTAAATGCAAGTGTAAATGCAAAGAGAATATGGTTTTGTAGTGTTATAGATACAACATATCCATAAATTAATGTAATTGAAATTCTAAAGTCTTCAACACATATAATTCAAACTGTCAGGAACATAAATTGTTTACAACTTGTGTAAACGTGCAAGTGAATAATTGACAAACTCTTCTTCAGATAGAATGGAAATTCTAGTTATGTGATTCTTTTGATTAATCCAACTAACACTTACCAATTTTTGTGATTGATTAAAATATTTTAATCCCTACTTGAGAGAACCAAATAACGAGATCACACGTATATAGAAAATGTACAATGATAAATAGAGTATAAACTTTTTATATCAATTTAAACAATAGAGAAGCATTAGAATGGAGACAATTAAATAACTACATAAATTTAACAAATAGTTGATACCAAAATCTTAATCCGCGACTTAGATATCTTCATTTACTCCATCAAAATGTATGCATCTGAGTCTATGTATATGCAAGCATTTTTCTAGAAAGTTATCTACTAAATATCTCCTAACGCCTATATCTGTTGCATTACTATATAACATATATAAATACATCAAAACTTGGAAGGGACACATCCCTTCATAAATGTTTTATTTTACTTAACTAATTAAAACAAGAGATTAGGCTCTATTTAGCCATAGATGAACATTTGATAATTGATGTAGATAATCCTATCATTGATGAGTATCAACATCTCCTAATGCATTCTTGGCCGATATTTCCACCTTTATCATCCTTTCATTCTTCTCGCATCTCTCGTCCAATGTTGAATCCTTTCCTGTAGCATTTTCCAGAATTCTCTGCAACATCAATTCACATTCTTTGATCCACTTGGCTTTCTCTTTCAACTTTTCTCCATCTTCAAATAGTGTAGGTAGTCCCATATTCATAACATCAACCAACCTGTTTGCATCTTCTCGCAGTTTCTCATAAAGGTCCCTGTGTTTCTTTAGAATATGGTCACCCATACCAATGGCCACACTGTCAGGAACATCTCTTTCATTTAATTCTCAGAGCTTTTATTGAATCCTTCCATCAATTCTCTTGTGTTCTTGCCTTGTAACATGGTTCTTTGAATATGCTCCCCATAGCTTATTCAACCAAATCATTAACTTGGCATGCCTTTTCTGATTATTGCAGCGAGTGTATCATATTTACCTTGTGAATATGCAGTTGACTCATCCAAATGATCTTTTGCCTATGAGCTTTCACCATGTGTTATTAATTTAGGAGGCCCCATTGTGACTCCTAACATGTCCTTCAAATGATCATTTTCTCTCATGATCCTTTCATTACTCATTTTGTACATTTCCTTTTCTTTGATCAACATTTGTATTTAGGCTTTATTCAGTTTTGCCACATTAATCTTAATGTCTGCAGTCACCACAAGATCTACCTCTCCAACCTTTAGAGTCATGACATGTCCAAATTCTTTCTCAGTATCAATCACCATTGACTTTCTATGAGGTGGATACAAGGCCCATATCATGAGTGTTCCTTCATTCTGGTTATATTTGGATCCAACATATATTTTTGTCACCCCCTCTGGACTAAGCTTGTGTGTGGCACTATTATCCTTTAAGAAGCTGTCAAAGACCAATGCAGAATTCAAATCCAGCCCTGGAAACATCATAACTCCAACATCCTCTAAAATTTTCCTTCCTTTATCGGGGGTCATATTAGCCATTTCTCTATCCACAGTTAATTTCAAATTATTTAGTAGTTTCTCCTCATTGCTTGGTCTAATATTATCAACTATCTCCCTTATCTCCTTTCCCTTTTTTTTATACAAGAAAGATCTGAATTCTGAAGAATTCACAAATTCATTGTCTGCTACAAATGACCTATATGCCATCTCTCTGGTATCTGTATCTTGGCTCTCTTCAACACTTGGTTCTCTAGGAGGGCAGTTGTAATCTTGAGTTTTTAATCTGGAAATCCTACTGGGTAGGTCTCATGGCATATCTTCTCCAAATTCCCCATCTCTAGAAAAAGGGAACCTTGTATCCGACAACCCTTGGTTTTATTCCTCCACCATTCTTTCTACTTCCTCTCCCTCCAAATTTCTAATCATCTCATCAAACTGATAAGGTGCGTGATCATATCCTCCAAAGTTTATCCTTTGTCTAGTAGAATTGATATATCCCTCTGGATCAAAACCTTTTCTTGGTGGACCCTTATTCATATTAAACTACATTAATTTTTCAAGGATCAAATCATATCGTTCCTTTGCAAGCACAGTAAAATCACCAAAGCACAGAGTACTAGGCACAAATTTCTATTTCCTAAATGAACTAAAATTCATGAAACTAGAAAAATCCATTTGTCTTACAATTTCCAAATATGCAATCCTATCTGGGACTGTTTTAGGCAAAATGAATGGAGAATCCTCAAAACCAAACACCCTTACAATAGTAGCACATTCCAAGCAATACCAGTCTCCCCAATTGTGATCAATTGGTCCATTAAAGTCCTTAGGTCTGAGGAATAATTTTATTCCATCAGACAATGAGTGTGCACAAGGATGATTGTAGAATTCATATATTGGCTTTACAAAATATTCTTCAAAATATAGGTAACTGGAATTAGCAAACCTACTATCCCAAATGGCAGTCCACAATTGAATGGGTAACAATTTGCCCTCTTTATCAAACTGTGAAACCTTCAACTTTTCTGGCCAAATCCCTAACTCTTGTCTGAAGTACAATACTAGATGCATTAAAAGAGAATAATGCCTAAGGTGCAGAATAGGGGATTTATTCTTTATTGCCATCAATGCTAAGTTGAGTTCCTTGGAGACAAATCAAGCATAGTTGAAAAACCTAGAATTATGACATTGAATGTCAGCTGCAATTACCATGGGAATAATGGACATATACTCAAGAACTTCCATACCCAACACTTTTCCTACTGATAAATAGGTATATCTCATATAGGGCTTGAATAAGTCCACATGGAATGGAGGTCCATTGCCATCGTCAAGTGGGACAGTTTTACCATCTTGCTTAATTCTATGTAAGGGAAACCTCCAACCCTTGTAAGTGGTGTTCATTCTCCAAAACTCCTTTTCCAACTCTTCATTCACAATTTTCTCATTACTCCACCCTTCCAACTTAAAAACCTCACTTATTGAAGCCTCTGATATGTATATGAAGGGTTTCCCAGATGGTCCGCATATGGCCTTATGTTTTGAGTCATAGTGGGTGGCCAACAATTTTACCAGCTTTGTATTGATAACCACATTAGGGAAAACCATCTTTCCCAAATTTAGACACCACGGATTACAAAATGGCTCAAAATGATCCCTTTGGTGAAAGTGGAATCTAAAAAATTCATCGCCTCTTATTAGGGTCCAAGTGTCTCCTATGTACTTGCATTTTTCGTCCAAATTTTTCACTTCCGCCCTCAGTTGTGCGGAGCACCTACCTCTAGGCCCAAAGCTAGGAAATTGGTCAATTAAATCCCGATTCAACTTTCATTCAACACCCTCCAGCTCAATTCTAGACTCAACTTTCTGCTTCTTACTCTTAGGGTGACTGCTCTCACTTTGTTTTCTACCTTTCAACTTCCCAAAGTTGGTGGCTTCCATATTACTCGCTTAAAATTGTAGAAATGAAAAATTTAAAATGCAAAGGACTTACTAGTTTTGATTGAGGTCTTTCAACTAAAACAATTCTTTGGCCCTTTGTTTGTCTCCTCATTTCCTTCACTACCAATTCACAACAATGTTCATTTTGCAACAATTTCCTTTCAATTTATGAAATTATCTGTACTCCGTGGCGCCATTAATGCTTTAAATCCAGGCACAAATGTAATATATTTTTGAATTCCTTATTGTCACATCAAATGAACTAGTCAGGAAGACACCTTCAAACTTTGGGTGATCTATACATTAGGCCCCAACCAACGTTCACTGAATACTCTTCTAATTGGGGTAACACTCTACACATCTGACCGATGTTAACATTTGTCCTGTATACATTGCCAATAGTCACCCCAACAATAATTTTGGCTCATTTGTTTCTTCATCGGCCTGACTTTTAGTATTTCTAACACATTTAGTGGTTCCTCCGATGTTATAAGTCTCACCGATAACACATCAAATGAACTGGTCGGCAAGACACCTTCAAACTTTGGGCGTTCTATACATTAGACCCCAACCAATGTTCATTGAATACTCTGTTGATTGGGGTAACAGTCTACACATATGATTGATGTTAACATTTGTCCCGTATACATCGCCAAGAGTCACCCTGACAATAATTTTGGTTCATTTGTTTCTTCATCGGCCTAAATTTTAGTATCGCTAACACATTCAGTGGTTCCTCCAATGTTATAAGTCTCGCCGATAACACATCAAATGAATTGGTCAACAAGACACCTTCAAACTTTGGGTGATCTATACATTAGGCCCCAACCAACATTCACTGAATACTCTATTGATCGGGGTAACACTCTACACATCTAATCGATGTTAACATTTTTTCTATATACATTTTCAAGAGTCACCCCGACAATCATTTTGGTTCATTTTTTTCTTCATCGGCCTGACTTTTAGTATTGCTAACACATTTAGTGGTTCCTCCAATGTTACAAGTCTTGCTGATAACACATCAAATGAACTGGTCGGCAAGAAACCTTCAAACTTTGGGTGATCTATATGTTAGGCCCCAACCAATGTTCACTGAATACTCTGCTGATCGGGGTAACACTCTACACATCTAACCGATGTTAACATTTGTCCCATATACATCACCAAGAGTCACCCCGAAAATCATTTTGGTTCATTTGTTTCTTCATCAACTTGACTTTTAGTATCGCTAACACATTAAGTGGTTCCTCCAATGTTATAAGTCTTGTCGATATCTTTTCTTTTGGTCTTGAATATGTTTCCAGAACTCCTGTCGATATCCTCCTATTGGTGTAACTTAGCGGGTTGGGTGAACATTCAGGATTTACACCAATTGCACATGTCTCGTCGATATATTCCCAGTGCTCCTGACGGTGAAAGAAATGACGGTATCATCGATGAAACTTCATTGGTGAGACTTAAACGTTTGGGCCAACATATATTTTTCATGTCGAGATGACTTGTCTTGCCGATAGATTATCTTCACCGATGAGACCATAAGCCAATCTCCTTGATATGTCTTCTTTAATAATCTTGATCACTACAAGATTTTTGATGTCTCATCGATGTGCTAAAAAGTTCTTGTAACCCATAATAGGTCGAGAAGACCCATACCAACTCATGCCGATGTGATTTGTTTACCACAATATCTTTGATCAAAAGGATTTTTAGGAGTAGAACAAGGTGACCATGAGTAATTATATTTTGTAGGGCCAATTACATCCTTTTTTGACTCAAAATGTAGTTAATTATTATTGAGAAATTTACATGAGTAAATCATTATAAAATTTTGAAAATTTGTATAGTTCCAACAAACCCTTCTTCATGTTGTATTGCAACAATTTTTTGAGAACCATATCATATTCATCCCTTGCTAATACAATGAAATCATCAAAGAAAGGAACATAGGTGGAGATAGAGAGTCGATGGATAGGTGGGATAGGGAGGGAGAGATGGTGAGAGATAGAGAGGGGGATATAGAGAGGGGGAGGGAGACAAAGGGATATAGATAGGTAGAGGAGGAGAGATAGAGAAGAGGGGGAGAGATAGAGAAGGTGATATAGAGAGATAGAGGGGGATGGTGAAAGAGATAGAGAGATCATGATAGAGGTAGAGAAATATATGGATAGAAAGAGATAAAGAGAGGATTGAGAGGGAGATAAAAAGAGAAATAGAGATAGAGATATAGAGTAGGAGAGATGGAGTGAATAATAGAGAAAGTGGGGAGAGGGAGAGATAGCTCAATAGATAGAGGGGGGAAGAGGGAGTGACATAGATAGTGGGAGATATAGAGAGATAGAGACAGAGATATATGGGAAGAGAAAGAGAGATGGAGATATATGGGAAGAGAAAGGAAGAGAGGTGGAGATAGAGAGTTGATGGATAGGGGGAATAGGGATGGACTAGAGATGGTGAGAGATAGAGAGGGGGAGATAGAGAGGGGGAGGGAGAGAAAGGGATATAGATAGGTAGAGGAGGAGAGATAGAGAAGAGGGGGAGAGATAGAGAAGAGGGTTTAGGGTTTAGGGAGATAGAGAGCAACATGATATATCAATCACACTCCCTATATCTCTATCTATTCATCCTTATCTCTTTATCTCTCTACCTCTCTCTATCCCTTTGTCTCCCTTTCTATTTGTATGTTTCTCATTATCTCCCTCTCTCTCTATATTTTCTTCCCTATATTTATCTTTGTCTCCTTAAGTGTGCAATGGATACATTGAAGAGGTCTTAAAGGAGAATTATCATATCTTTAATCAAATGGAATGCTACCTTGAGGATAACTCCCCAAGGACACATGCCATCCTTGGATTCTTGACATGAAACAACCAATCAAAATTTAGTTTCTCTTTTTCACCTCTCTTTTCCTTTGTATCTCTTATATTTCTCTCTCTCATGCTCTCTCTCTCTCTCTCCCTATCTATCTAAGTTCATCTCTTTCTTTCATTCTTTATCTTTTTAGTTTCTATATCTCTTTCTATTAGATAATAGGCTACATATATTGTGAGATTTGAGCTTGAAACAAATCTCATGCCTGGAAACCACTATTGTTTCATTGGAAAACAAGTTTCAATTGCCATTTAATGGTAAACTAGCTGTAGTTGAATGGTAAAATCCTCTAAAATATCAGGTAAAAGCCTATATATACTATTATATAATAATAAATATAATTATATTATATATAATTTAATCTAATATTACTATTATATTAAATATATATTATATTAATTATATTTTGCATTGGGATAACACCAAGGAAAATATAGAATATATACTTTCATGAAGAAATAACATGAATGTCTATTATTAATCTACAAGAATGAGCTACAAAATATAAATCTAATATAGCTAATATATACTTAACTATATTGTGGAATATTAAAACCTAGCTAAATGGCGCCATAATTTTCAATTTAATTAACATACTCTAAAACCTAACAAAACTAGGTTGTAGCTCATCAAATTGGAGAAGTGAAAGGTCAATACCAGCACTGAGGAAGAGTTTGGAGGAGTGAAAAAAAGGTCTATACCAGTGCCGAGGAAGAGTTTGGAGTTAAAACAAGGTCAATACCAGCGTCGGTGAAGAGCAAAGGAGTGAAAACAAGGTCAATACCAACGTTGAGGAAGAGTTTGGAGGAGTGAAAACAAGGTCAATACTAGCACTGAGGATGAGGTTGAGGGAACTCAGGGAAAATTGAAGAACAAGGGACAATGAGTATTGTAAGTTTGGAACCGCCATTCTCTTTAACCTACAATTTTCATGCCTAGTTTCCAAAGATCTTCTCGTACATTGGCACCCCCAAAGGTCTAGGATTCCATCACACATAGCCTTCATCACATGATTCTAAAGCAATTATAGACTTATTCCAAGTATATTCTAGGCTAATCTAGATCTAATGAATGGAAATAGAGGCATACAATTCTTCTTTAATACCTCCACCACAAACATATGCAAGGAAAGGTCTCCTCCCTTCTTGGTAGTGATAACCTCCTCCACACAAAACCTTTAAAAATTATGAATAGAGGAATATAATCTTTGAAGAAATCAAAGTTGATTCTTTCCTACCTAATGCAATTAGTCATTTTATCCTTACAAACATTTATAGTGATTACTAGAGGCACATAGACCAATTCTTCATAATAGAAGAATTTGATCATACTTTTCCAATGATGGCATTATGAGAAAACCTTAGGTTAAATGAATAATTCCTAGCTAAGTTCTTTAAATCATGTCCAACCATATAAGAGAAGACCACTGCTATGTGTACTTGGATACCATGGAGAAAGGCTCTTTGGGCTCTTTCATCAATCAAGGTATTGTTAAATTTTAACACCTAAAAATGAGAATGAAGAATCTTTCCTAGGATGGTATCCATCCCATTATAGCTCTTAGAGTTGTTAGAGATATTTTTGTTTCAAAGTAGAGATTGGACCATCAAATAGTGTCACAATGACTCTACCAATATATCCATCAAATTGAAAAACCCTGACTTAACAACCACAAATTCACAAGAAAATTGCCCCTGTCAGCCCTAGGGCATCAATTCAATGCCAAGTTTCTTGCTTTAATAGACCCCTAAATGAAATAAACCTCTATAATACCATGTTGCACACCAATCCACTGAGTTACAATTCCAAGACAGTGGGTGGATTGGTGGATGTCATTTCTATTTAGCCCTAAAACCCTTACACAGGAAAAATAGGGCAGTCCCTGTATTTGATTGTTTTCTCCCACAAGACAATGATCTTAGAGGATATCAAGCTTGTATGAACACATATATTTATCTACACCAATGATCTCAGAGCATTTCAAGCTTGTACGGATCCATACAACACAAAAAGAACTTTAGAAAAATAGTAAGAACACAGAAAATTGCTTCAAGAATGTGGTATTTGATATGAAATTTTGGTATCAACAATTGCAATGGGATGGGAATACAATATGATAGAAGTGGGATAAGAAATGCATCATTTGAAGCATCAAACCAATATGCAAAGATGAAATAAAGTGCTAACCCCTTAAACTGAAAAAGTTTCTTTTAACTTTAAGTTTGTTGGGTAGCCAATTCTTATAAGTTATCAAATCCTACCATCATACATAATGAAAATGTTGTTGTTTCAAATGACTATAAGCACTAACCTTCACTATTTGAATATGTTGAAACCTTTTCATATAGAACTAGAACATTGATGCAACCACTCATCCTACCTTAAAACATACCAAAAGTCTCCTAGCAATTAGACATGGGAAGATTTAAGATGACTTAAACATTTTTTATTGCCAAAGCATAAACTTATGATGACTTAACCAGGCCTAGTATACATTCCCTCCCCGTTAACCACTTAGACATATGGAAATCAAATGTAAATTTTCTGCTATTTTTAGTCATGTAGGTGTCCAATAAACTACTTGGTGGTGTTTCTCTTCAAGTTTATTTACTTGAATGAAGAGAAAAAGTCCTTTGATTACAATTACATAATACATTTGAGGCCTTGGTTGTGTAATTGGTGGACCATAGTCACATTTAACACTTGTTACAAAGTTTGGGAGTTAAAAAGTTAGGTAGATTTGATCTGTGATGGACACATTTGGACGGTGGTAACAATAACTTGCAATCTATCAAGACTTGATTACCTTATAACCTGTCAAATTCTAGTGATGAAATGATAGATTTATCATAATGTCACCTTGGGATCACATCACCATGAAAGAACTTCATCCAACATCCTTATGAGTGCAGGTACCACCAAATAGGTATTTGTCAGATCTGTCTTCCTCGAGCAAGGGATATTTAGGAAGAGAAGAGGAAAGCAAGACATGTAGTAGGTGTAAAAGAGTGAGATCAACTAGAGGTCAAAAGATTAGAAGAAAATTTTGTAAACACATGGAATTTTTTCTTGCTAAAGGGAGGTCATGTTCTTATGATGATGAGAACATAAGTGACATTGAGGTGCCCTTGAGGTACAAACATCTACGGAAACAATGGGTACTCAAGGAACTTCCTCCAATAAACTAATTTTTGTGTCAATGAGAGGATATATCGCATAGCACCATCGTCATTACATGGTTTGGACTTATTTTGCATGGATGGCATAAAAGTCTATTACGACAAAGTTACTAAATTGATGGAGTATGTCAGACCCTATTACAGTTACAAAGATTGGATGCAGCTGGTTCGATATACACGAAGTATGTGTAGGTATGCACTGTCAGCAAATTATATAAAGCTAAAAGATAAGGATCAAAATAAAGGAGTGGCTATGTACATTGATGGAAGGCCAAAAGCATCAAGGAATATTGTAGGGTTTATAAACATTACATGACTTGGGTCAACAAATAAGCAACCCAATTGCATATTCGAGGCGCGCGAGGGAAACCATGTATTCTTATGTGCAATAAAATCAATAACTGCAGGGGAAGATTTGCTAATTGATTACAATTTGAATTGCTTAGTTACAAAAATAGTTACTATGGGGGTGGTACGTACTATGTACCATTTTACCCAACCTCCAATTAATGACTCCAATATACCATTTTATTCTTATGTTTTTTTCGTAAGTCTATTGGTTTCATTTCTATAATGCTTTTTTATATTTAATTTTTGTCACAGCGGAACATTGATCATACGAGGAAGGATCCAGCCCAGAGCACAAATCGTGATGCATCTTCAGCCGCTTCTACCCAACAAGTTTACCTCATTGTAATTGTACAAATTAGATATGAGCAAAATGTTTTATTTTTATGTTTTTTTCATAAGTTCCTTGGGTTGATTTCAATAATGTTTTTAATATTCTTGATGCAGTTAGCTGATCGAGGAAAGGAACCAATAGTAGAGGAGAACATCCATAGGGAGGTGAAGTCAATATTATGTGATGATGACATCGCATATTCAACAAGCCCTCTTAATATGTTAAGGAAGACCCAAAAAAAATGCAATGAAGAAATCCTTAAGTTGATATTCATAGTGCCTCAAACAGATGAGATAAGAGAGAGGGTTAAAATATTGACTGAGAGAGCACAAAACTTGCAAGTAAGCTATCATGAGGTCTTTAATTATAACATAAGTTCATTCATGGTTTTGTATTTTATACTCTTTTATGTCATGATCTAATATATTTGTTGTTTTTATAGGATTATTTGCATCCTCGTGATGTTGTTGGCCATGATCAGGGTACTGTAGGTGCTACCCGAGGAGTAGGGGTTGGTACAAGTGTTGATCCTAATCTTCCTGCGCATACATCACATCATCCAACCCCATCATTTGTGCCTATATTGTCATCTCAAATGTCGGCAACACATAGCATGTAGGCATCTGGTAGTGTAGCCTCTCGCAGCGAACACATGCTAGAACATGCATCAGGACATGTACCTAAGGATGCAGAGGCCACAACTAGTACTGGTGATGTTTTATCAGCATTTCCTGGATCTTCCTGTTGTAAGAATTGGCTATGAAGGTAGCCACCCAAGATCTAGAGGCCTAATAGAAAGCACAAGCAAAAGAGAGATAGAAACAAGATGACAAGAATAAACTGTATTCAATGTCAATGATATGAGAGGATTGTTTACAATGAGAGAAACCCCTTGGTTATATAGCCAAGGTTTGACTGCCGATTAGAGGAACAAATGGTCCAAGACAAGGCTTGATCGGGAGGCAAAATAATTTCTCCAATTTTGCTTATTAATGCATGATTTTTTTTTTTTAAAAACTTAATTAAAAAGTATAATTTAAAAACTTTATTTATCCAAAAACTTTATTATTAAAATAATAAAGAAAATATTTTTTTGATGAAAAAAACTTTATTAAAAATAAAGAAAAAACACATTGTTTTTATTTATTTTTAAAAAAATTATTAAAAAATCTAATAAAAAAAAAATTAATAGTTTTTAAATTTTGAAAAAAACTTTTATTAAAAAGAAAATTATTTTTAATTTTTTAAAAAAACTTTAATAAATTTTTTTTATTTTATAATTTTATTAAAAACTCATTATTAAAAACTTAATAATGAATTTTTTATTTTAAAAACACTTATTAAAACATAAAGTTTTTTTATTTTAAAAAACTTTAAAAAAACAAAAATTAAAAACTAAAAGTACGTGGTCGACAGTATCTCACTTCTCACATATTATGGCAGTGGCCTCGGCCAAGCTGGTCAAGGTAAAATTTTAAATTATTTTAAAAACTTTTGATTTTTAAATCAAAAGAAAACAAACCAAAAAAATCTGATTTATTTTTATTATTATTATAAAATTTTTTGGAGGAAATAATAAAAAAAATATTTTATTTTTTAATTGAAAAATCGTACCTGCGCAGGTAGGGCCGTACGACCCGCTTGCAATTTTTTTTTGGCTCTAAGAGCAACTTTGTCCAAATTTGACGATTTGGCAATCGATTTAGGGGTTTTTGGCCCTTCTAGATGCAATGGCGATGTCCTTTTCGGCTAAAAATGCTCCAAAGTGGCAGTTACCTCCTGGATCTGGCAATCACCTCCAATCTTCAACCTTTTGTAGATTTGGCCTCCGATGTCCAACTAAGACGAAACAAAAGGAAAATCTGACTATCTCGGACACTTCGAACGCAATGGTGAGCTCAGATCTGATGCAACAAGCTCCCAAAATGCACCTACAACACAAGGCTAAAAATGGAATCCTCCAAAAATCTCTCCAAAAGACTAACTAAAGGCACTCCAAAAGCTCTGATACCATGTAAGAATTGGCTATGAAGGTAGCCACCCAAGATCTAGAGGCCTAATAGAAAGCACAAGCAAAAGAGAGATAGAAACAAGATGACAAGAATAAACTGTATTCAATGTCAATGATATGAGAGGATTGTTTACAATGAGAGAAACCCCTTGGTTATATAGCCAAGGTGAGAACATAGAAGGGCATAAGATTATGACAAGTGTTGTAATCTTATGACATGAGACAACTATGAAGAGCTATCACTCCACTTAAGGTGGAGAGATAATCACATGATATGTCCACAAAAGGTGGAAGTGATGAGGTAATGACATGTCAAGTCCACCAAAGGTGGAAAATCTCCAACAACCTCCTATGTGGTCCCTAAGTAAACTTAACTAAGGTGTAATCATGACCTAGAACAAGGTACAACACATTTAATTACACCAACACCTATATTACTAGTATGGGAACATTGTCGGTCACATTTGTGGTGACCGAGGATTTTGTTTCCATAAATATAGAGAAGGTCCTAGGTACTTTAAAATATTTTAATTATTATTATATATAATCCAATTGAAATTTACTTATTGATCACTCTTTTTAGACTAATGATCCCATGGTCATTTTACAGGAAATGATGTTTTTTTATAAACATCTAAGTGATATTACATTGGAGCTCTTCGGGCCCACCATACGTACACGGTAGAATGCCCAAAATGAAGATTTAAAATATGAGCTCATTAACCATTTAGTTGTGTTGTTCTATGATAAAACATTCAACCGAACGAAGGTACTTAAGAAAGATGGTACCTATCTAAAGTATGTGAGGGACCAATATAGGTCACATTTAGAGAAGAACAAAAAGTACGAGCATCCCCCCATGATTTCGGAGAGGGAGTGGAAGGACCTGGTGTCAGATGGAAAGGAGAAGGCTGAAAAGAAAAAAGAAAAGACACCACTAGGCCAAGGAAGGTATGTGATACTATCAACAATGTAATTATATACTAATTACTCTTTATTTTTACATAATCTAATGTATTTCAAACTTTTCATAGGCTTCCTGACACATCAAAGGCACAAAGGAAAGACTAGAAAAACATGGGCATCACAAACTTGGCTTTGGTGGTTATATGAAATTAACCACACGAATTGTAAGTATCAATAAATGAAATATTGCATCCAAATAATAAATTGCAAACAATTTTGGTTTTATCACGCCATAGAAGAAAAATTTATGATCTTATGCAAAAATGCAAGGCTCTAAATTCAGCAAAGTGCCCACAGAAGAGGACCTAAAGATTGCCTTCCAACAAGGCTATGGAGCTGTGGCTGAACACCTAAGAGTCTTGACTGGGCAAACACAATCTTCGACTGCATCCGACACACAGGTAAATAAACTCAATAAAGTTTATTTAAAATTGAATACTTGTGAAATCTATTCAATATTAATTTCCACCATAAAGTAATTATGTGCCTATTTTTTTTAAACAGACAAGCAATGATAATACTACACATGACATTAGAATGTAGCATAGTGAGGGTGGATCACAAACTGTAGATGAAGGTCATGGTGTGCATCCCGATACTAGATGTATCCATGTGCTATACAAAACGCAGTATGGATTAATACAATTAAACATCTTTAATTGCAATTGGTGTATTAATTAATGTAACCTTTCATGTTTCAACTTTAAAGCATGTAAAGCATGATCAACATGTTGAGCATGATCAGGCTAGAGAAGATCAGGAACATGATGTGGCCCCATTAGGTAAAGAGGACCACTCTAATGTTTTTTAAAACATATTTAATTGCAATTAGTGTATTAATTAATGTAACCTTTTGTGTTTCAACTCCATTTCAAAATTTAGAGGGTGTTTAGCATGTTGAGCATGAGGCTATAAGAGAAGATCAGGAACATAATGTGGCCCCATCAGGTAAAGAGAACCACTCTAATGTTCTTTTAATTAATGAAATATTTGTAACAATAATAATAAAACATATCAATTTAACATTTCTTTGTTATTGCAGCAGACCCTCCTTGTAGCGGCGTCCACATCGCGAGTACATGACTAGGCATACATTAAGATCACAAGCAAAGGGAAAAGCAACTGGAGGGGGGACAAATGATTTAGAAAACGATACTCCACTTAAGCTTTTTTTAGCTTAAAAAAAGAAACAAAAAAAGAAGTGATTGTAATCATATTATGAATGAATGTGAATATGTTAATGAATGACTGTTATATGTTAATGAATGAATGTTATATGTTAAAGAATGAATGTTATATGATAACGAATGAATGATATTCTTTATTAATGGATGAATGAATGATTAATGTTATATGATCAATTATGGCAAATTGAGAATGATGTGAGGGGGGGGAGGGGCCAAATGAGCTTCCACTGTCACGTGGTTGGCCCTGTTAGGTAGAGAATATTAAACTATTCTCAAAACAAAGAGAAGCTCAATAAGGTAATGAATTTTTTAATATAAGAAATGCATGGTTTGAAGCATCAAACCAATATGCAAAGATGAAAGAAAGTGCTAAATTTTTACTATGGTGGCAGAAAAATAATTCTTTATGTCCTGATGCCTTCATTTTCCAAGCCAATTTCTCCTTCTTTGCATAGCTCTACCATGTTTGTGGATGTGATATGACTCCTACACAAAAAACATGTACCATTTTACGACCTTCAATCCAACTACATCCAAGTATCTTTTTAATTCCTCTATCTTTCATCAATTTGTTTACTATTTGAACCTCGTACAAATGTTTTAGATGAAGAACCCATTATTGTGAAATGTGCCTCCAGTTGAGTAAAGTGAATCCATGCTTTGTATCATAATTTGAAGTTGTTTCCATTCCAATGTTCTAAGTTTAGTTTGTTTGTATGGCTTTCTATGAATACCACATTGCGTTGTGTGTGGATTTGGTTTCAAAGCTTTGTTTCTTTTGCTTTTAGTGGTGACAACTCTAAAATTTGACTTTTGTGCATAACAAGTTAGTGGAAAAATTGACAGCTCTGAAGGGTTTAGAGGCTCAATTGAGATAGATACACAGATATTTGGATCTTGTTGTTGATGGGAGGCTTCCACTTAACCATGCAATTTTGTACCATCTACAGGTATGCAAAAATTTCTCTACTTACATTCATTCAAGAGGCTAGATCGCTTATCTTTTGTCATATGGTTGGATTAATGTGGCATACATTGCCAATGTGGGCTATAGTTTTTTTAATATGTTCAAATTATGCATAGTTTACAATGAATAGGGGGTGAAAAGGGGCGTGTAAGTTAAAACAACCATCATTAACAATCATTCTTTATACTATGTTATATTTATTCATTATTCCTAAAAAATTTAAACATATAGACTAGGAAGAGAACTCTATTCAATACATGAGTATGTACTACATATATTGTTGTATCCAAGCCTTATGATCTTCGATATATCTAGGAAGGCCCAAGAAAGGAGTTGCATGTATATAAGTAGTTGATTGGATGTCTGAGAATTTTTGGAAGAATAACAATACAGGACTTGTACATGTAACAATAAATAACAATGCACTAGTTTCAATAAGAGTTGCATGGACATGGATATAGACACATATGTGATTTTTTTTCAATGCCCCCCCTTCTGTTGTTATGGTATTGATCTTATTATAGGTCCTCTCTATATTGCTAGAATTGTATTGAACACTACCTCTAAAACAAAAGCAACATTTTATCTACTCTTGTACAATTGTTCTTTTTGTAATTCCAATTATTTTCCTATACTACAACTTTTAGAATATTTTTTAAAAGTGAATTTACAATTCAGTATGCAAATTCATCCATGTTTCAGAACCTGCAACCTCAAGATGGATAAATACTATCTCACAAACCTGCACTAGCATTCCTCTTCATTCTTGCAAGGTACTTTGTTGTCCTTTAATACTTTTATAGTTATTTTATGACATTTGGCTCAATTCCGAAGTGCTATAGCAATCTATTCTATGATCAACGCTTAATATAAGTTTATATCAGAAAATACATGTCATGTATGGTGTTTTGTAATGCATGTGAAGCTAACTTTTAATCCTTCAAATGGTCATACCACCAAATAGTTATCATTTATGTGTTGTCTTTGTATAATATAAGTTTATATTAGCAAATAGAAAGAGATAGAGAGAGGAATGAGAGGGATGGAAAGATGTCTTCGTATTGCTGCAATATCTTGTTGAACCTTTCTTGCTGCAATGGGGTTGGCATATTTGTGAGCATTATTATTGTGTGTACTTGCTTGTGTAGGTGCATTTGTGGACTGTCAGAAGCACAAATTTCTATGTGTGGGCAAAGATCTTGCAACATTGTTTAGTAGAGACCAAAGCTAGTTTGGCTTGTGTTGTTAACTCAAGGAGGTTAATTTTCCACTTGTCATTATGTATTGTCCATTTTTGTGCCTTAAAATGGTAAATTCCATCATGATCATACACTCATGGTTGTCCAATATAAACAAATTATATCTTTTTATGTATAATTTTAGTTATCTCCTCTCAATTTTAAATAAGTAATATTATTTTTCAATAATATTTTAACCAATAGATGTGTCTGGCAGAATTCACAGACTCCTATGTCTTCCTTGAAAGAGCTCACTAATGGAGAGCAGAGGCCACAAAAGACTCTCACTGACAGGCATCAAGTATATGATTTTGACCTTCTGGAGGAGTATCTATCTCTTCTATTTGTATTTCTAGTTATATCACTTTTTTGCTTAGGCACATCATTTTATAAAGCTCTGGCGATTTTTTTATTCCCTTACACTACATTTTTTTGTTATTTTGGTTTCAAGAAAATCAAGATGCATTGATCAAGTGTATCACAAAAGATGTTGGCTTTAATAATGGAAGACCTATAGCTGCATGCATAATCTATAAGTCACTTCTCCAATGGAATTCATTTGAAGTTGAAAGAGAAAGTTTTTTTATTGTATCATTCAAATGATTGGTTTAACAATTGAGGTATCATTGATTATGCATTTCCCTAGTTCTGAGTAGTTCATGTGAATTGACCCTACATAATATAATGATTCACTCATGTAAATTTATCAATAATAACTACATTTTGAGTTAGAAAAGGATGTACTTGGCCCTACAATATATAATTACCCACGATCACCTCATTCTACTCCTGAAAATCCTTCTGATCAAAGATATTGTGGCAAACAAATCACATCAACATGAGCTTGTATGGGTCTTCTTGACCTATTATGGGTTACAAGCACTTTTTAGCACATCGATGAGACATCAAAATTGTTGTAGCGATCAAGATTACTAAAGAAGACATATCAGGGAGATTGGCTTATGGTCTCATCGATGAAGATAATCTATCGGCAAGACAAGTCATCT
Organism: Sequoia sempervirens; assembly: GCA_007258455.2. Lineage (NCBI taxonomy): Eukaryota > Viridiplantae > Streptophyta > Pinopsida > Cupressales > Cupressaceae > Sequoia > Sequoia sempervirens. Next base: position 112,554,021 of record VDFB02179234.1, on the reverse strand, counting down.
CAGCATGAAAAATATATGTTGGCCCAAACATTTTAGTCTCACCGATGAAGTTTCATCGGAAAGACCATCATTTCTTTCACCGATAGGAGCACTGGGAATATATCAGCGAGACATAGCGGGTCGGGTAAACATTCAGAACTCACCCCAATGGTATAAAACTCACCAATATACTTCCTCGTGCTCTGTCGATGAGACCATAAGTCAGTCCTCCTAATAATTTTTTTTTTAAAAGAACTGCAATGTTTCGTCAAAATTTTGACGACACAGTCCGACAAAAAAAAAAAGAGCGACGAGGTTGCTATAGCTCCAACGCAATTTTGAACTCATTACAATGGAGAGATTGTCGAACAAGTGACGAATGTTTGTTGAAATATCGGTGAGATTGGCTTATGGTCTCATCGATGAAGATAATTTATCGACAAGACAAGTCATCTTGGCATGAAAAATATATGTTGGCCTAAACATTTAAGTCTCACCAATGAAGTTTCATCGGTGAGACTGCCATTTATTTCACTGACAGGAGCACTAGGAATATACTGGTGAGACATAGCGGGTCGAGTAAACATTCAGAACTTTCCCTAATGGTATAAGTATCGCCGATATACTTCCTCATGTTCATCAATGAGACCACAAGTCAGTCCTCCCAATATAGCTATAGCTCCGACGCAATTTTGATCTCATTTTGATGATGAGATCGTTGAACAAATGATGAATGTTTGTTCGACTTTTGTTGAAACTTGGTCACAATTTCAACAAACATCTCATGTTGTTCTGACAATTTGGTAGAGGCATGCCACGTGTGTTATGGCTATTGTTCATCACTAGATCAACACAATGTTCGTCGATATTCCAATGAACACTAGGTCCCTTTTTTGTGGCGGAAACTGATGAAGTTCAATCGTGAATTCAACATTTTGAAGCTCATTGGGATACCAACAAAAATTCAGCGATGAAAATTTTTCAAGAGATTCGTCGGAATTCCGACAATAGTTTGTCGATAGTTCAACAAACATTCGTTGGAAAGTGGAGTCAAATACAGTAGTGGAGATTACTTGATCTCTCTTGGTTACAAGACTTGGAAAACTATTGAGAAAAAATATGTTGCCCCGACAAGTGCTCCTTCTTTTGTAGATGAGATTTCTCCCTATGAGGAAAATGAAAAAGCAAGGTATGCAATCTATAGTGCTTTATCTAAGACTAAGTGGACACAAGTTATTTCTTTAGGCACTTCTTATGAAGTTTGGAAAAATTTAGAAGATATCTATGAAGGAAATGATAGAGTCAAATTGTCAAAGAAGCTAATAGCTAAGCGCTGATATGAGAACTTGAAAATGGAAGAAGGTGAAGATATTGCATGCTAATTTTAGAGGGTTGATATTGTAGTAAATGAAATCAAAAATCAAGGTGGTACCTTGACTGATGAAGATGTGATGGAAAATATTTTGATGACTCTATCGGAGAGTTACTGTGATAAGTTCCCAGCCATTGAGGAACTGTATGATCCTAAGAAATTTACTAAAGAACAACTATTTGGCACCTTGACAACATTTGAGATGAGGAAGTTTGGAAAAGAAAAGGAGAAAACATAATCAACCTTTAAAGCTACAAAGACAAAAGATGATCTAGATGGTGATAGTTCAGAAGAGTTGGAAGAAAATTTTACAAGGAAGTTGAAGAAAGGTACCGGTAAGTACAAAGGTATGTTACCTTTTAAATGTTTCAGTTGTGGAAATATTGGTAATTATGCTTCAAGATGTCCAAATAGAGTTGCACACAAGAATAATAGAGTCAATAAAGACAAAAAGGATGATAAGCTCAAGAAGTTGTATTATGCTAGAGAAGATGCTGGAATTTTTGATGATGAATATAATTTTGAGGGTGATAACGATGAATGCTTGTTTCTAGCCTTAGAGAATAAATCAGTATCTACTAACCATGGAAGATGTGCAAGGGAAAGTGGTTTGGAGAACAAGAAGGAAGAGATGGAAGGTACTTTGGTTACTACCTTTCATGCTAGACAAGATGAATACTATTGGGTGATTGATAGTGGTTACTCAAATCACATGACCAAAGACAAAAGTTAGTTTACTAAACTTGAAAAGTATGATGGTGGATTAGTCATGTTTGGAGATGATTCTGGTGCAAAGATTGTTGGAAAAGGAACAATTAGTTTTGATGGAAAACACATTATTGATGATTTCTATTATATTAAGGGCTTAAGGCACAATCTTTTGACTTCTAGATAAATGTGTAGCAAAGGATTTAAGCTTGTGTTTTAGGATAATACTTGTGAGATAAGAAAAGGGTCTGAAACTATGGTTGTTGTAGGAAGAAGAACATATGGAAACATTTATCAACTTAAGGGTGTTGATGGTCAGTGTTTTGTATCTCAAGTTAATGAAAGTTGGCTATGGCATGAGAGGATGGGACATGTAAAATTTGATAATCTGATCAGGATTAGGTCAAGAGAGGTTGTCTGGGATTTTCCTAAAATTACAAAGCCTACAAATACTATTTGTAGAAGTTGTTAGCTGGAAAAGCAAACAAGATGTAGTTTTAAAATAAAAGATCAATCAATTATTGAAATGTTGGAATTGGTTCATATAGACCTCTGTGGACCCACAAGAACAAGAAGTCTTAATGGTGATGAGTATTTCATGCTCCTTATTGATGATTATTCTAGAATGACATGGGTTACTTTTCTTAGGGAGAAAGCTCAATCTTTGGATAGATTCAAATTATTCAAAGCTATGGTAGAAAATTAAGTGAACCTAAAAATTAAATATTTAAGGTCTGATAGAGGTGGAGAATTCACTTCCAATGAGTTTAATACATTTTGTGAGGAGCATGGCATAAAGAGACATTTTTCTGCTCCTAGAACTCCTCAGCAGAATGGAGTTGTTGAGAGGAAGAACCAAACTATTCAAGAGGATGCAAGGACTATGATGAAAGAGGAAAATGTGCTTGATGTATACTAGAGAGATGCAATCCACACTACTGTTTATATTCTTAACTGAGTTCAAATCAGAGGTAACAACACAAAGACTCCTTATGAGCTATGGACTAGAAAAATTCATACTAAATTAAGTACTTTAAGGTGTTTGGAAGCAAATGCTACATTAAAAGAGATGATGAAAACATTGGAAAGTTTGATGCAATATGTGATGAAGGTATTTTCCTTGGATATTTAACTAATAGCAAAGCTTATAGATGCTTCAATAAAATATTGAGGAATATTATTGAGAGTTTAAATATAAAAGTTGATGAAGATATGCACAGACTAGTTGAAATAAGTGAAGTTGAACCAGATCAACCTATCTACGGACAAGTGCAAGAAGAGAATAAGGAAGAAGAAGAATATATATATTGAAGAAGAAGCTCTGGAACCTTCTCCTAAGACTCCAAAATATGTACAAAAGAATCATCCTGAAGAACAAATAATTGGAGATAAAAGTGAAGGTGTAAAGACAAGAAGCAAAGTGGTGGCAGCTGAGGTAAATCTATGTTTACTTTCCAAGATAGAACTTGAAACAGTGTGTGAAGCATGCAAAGATGAAAATTGGGTTAGAGCAATGAAAGAGGAGTTGCAACAGATAGAGAAGAATCAGACATGGGAATTGGTTCCTAGACTTGTAAACAAGAATGTAATTGGTACTAAGTGGGTGTTTAGGAATAAGCTGAATGAGAATGGTGAAGTTGTAAGAAACAAAGCAAGGCTTATGCACAAAGATTATTCACAAGTTGAAGGAATAGAATTTGAGGAGACATTTTCCCTAGTAGCAAGAATGGAGGCTATTCAGATGTTCTTGGCATTTTTTGCTCACAAATATTTCAAGGTATATCAAATCGATGTTTAGTCTGCATTCCTGAATGGAGAATTAGAAGACGAATTTTATATGGAACAATAAGAGGGATTTTAGTTATCAGATAAACCGTACATGGTTTGTAAGTTGAAAAAGGAATTGTATGGACTTAAATAGGCTCCCAGAGCATGGCATGGAAGATTGGATAGGTATTTGACATAGGAAAGTTTCAACAAAGGCTTCGTAGACAATAATCTCTCTTTCAAGGTGGAAGCAAAAAAATGTTGATAGTGGTTGTGTATGTTGATGATATTATTTTTGGAAGAAATGAGGGTATGTGCAAGAGGTTTGCAGAGGAGATGCAAAAATAGTTTGAAATGTCTATGATTGGTGAGTTGAATTTCTTTCTTGTACTTCAAGTGAATCAAACTGATAAGGGCATATTCATTTCAAAATAAAACTATGTTAAATATTTGTTGAAGAAGTTTGGAATGGATGACTCCAAACCGGTCTGTACCCCTCCGGTGACTAGATGCAAACTGAGTAAAGATGATGAATCTCCTAAAGTTGATCAGAGCATGTAGAGATCTATGATTGGTGCACCATTATATCTTATTGCTACTAGACTGGATATCATGCATGCAGTATGTTTCGTTGCCAGATTTCAAGTAGAACCTAAAGAAGAACATGTTACAACTGTGAAAAGAATATTTAGATATCTAGAAGATACTCTAGATTTTGGATTGTGGTATCCTAAGGATACTGATTTCACTTTGGGTACTTTCATTGATGCAGATTGGGCTAGTTGTGTGGATGACCAAAAGAGTACAAATAGTGGTGCATTATTTCTTGTAGGAAGATTAGTTTCATGGCTAAGAAAAAAATAGGATTCAGTTTCATTATCCACTACAAAGGTTGAGTATATTGCAGCAACATCTTGTTGCACATAGGTATTATGGATAAAGAAAACATTGAAGGACATAGGAGTGATGTGTGATGAGCCTTTCCCTATCTTTTGTGATAATACAAGTGCTATAAACATTTCAAAGAATTTGGTAATGCATTCAAGGATAAATCATATATTTGTTAGATATCATTTCTTGAGAGAGAAGGTACTAGAGAATGAAGTCAGACTGGAGTATGTGCCTACAAAGGATCAAATTGTAGATATATTTACTAGGGTTCTTCTGAAGGATACTTTTGATTATCTAAGAAAGAAGTTGAGGTTTACTGCCCCTCCTTTGAACTAAGTGCACATGGAAGTGCATCAGTCCAATGGATTTATAGATTCTTCATTTGTCTAGACTAATGAATTGGGTTTACTCCTCAGGGGGAGTAGGAAGTATCATTGTTGCAGTATGAGTTGTGTGGGTGCACTCCTAAGGGGGAGTGATTAGAATAATGTTATTTTCAATTGATGTCAAAAGGGGAGAGAGTTCCATGTGTTTCCATCAATGACAAAGGGGGAGATTGTTGCAACTATGAGTGAGTTTGGTGGTGTTGTCATTGATGTCAACACAGTATAGGTTGTTGCAGAGAAAGGAATAAAGTGATTGCAATTTGTGCATGTTGAGATATTGTAGAGATGTTGTGAGTACATGGAGCTATCTTTATGGTGTTACAGGTGCACTGATATGATGAGCTACCAAGTGCTTTTGAGAAAATTAATAAATAGTGAAGTCTGAGTTGTGTGTGCATTCAGAATGTGCTCCGGTATGTGCTCTTCATTTCTTTTGTGTTGATCCTATTCTTGTGTAGATTTGAAGTGTTGTTTATGGGTACCATTGGGTGATATATCTTGGATTGTAGCTTTTGGTTTGATATAGAGTGAAAGTTGTGTTCACTAGTTTGTGAACTGGTATGACAGAGTTGTTTATCTATGGACTGGGAGAAATTTATCTTCTCCACAATCCTCTGCCACTTTGTTTCAGGTCTTGTGGACCTAGTAGAAGGATTTTAATGATTTTTTTCATGTTCTAAAAAAGGTGTTCGCAGTTTGGTGCTCTAGAAGACTAGTTTCAGAGATATTGTGTGTGTCTATATAGTTTGGATGGTCTGATGGAAATTATTATGTGTATGAAGGTTGTTGCATTTGTTATAGATGAATCTCAAAGCATCTGGGATGTGTTCTAGTGTATGGTGAAGTGTGTTATGTGGTTTGCATGTTATCTTCTTGTTGCGGAAATGTGTACTTCAAAGTTCATTGGTGTTTTCATTAGGGTTGGCCGACTTGGTGTCTACACACCATGTGAAGGATATGTATCAATCAAGGAAGCATGTGATTGATCTGAGATGTTGTTTTGGGTCTTGGTTAAGTGTTGGTTTGGTCTTCTCTCATTTTCTTCCACTGTGGGAATGTTGAGTTGCTAACCTAATTTGAGTTTGTAAAATGAAGCGTGTGTTGTTGACCTTGGAGAAAGTTTCTAAGGTTGAATATGGTATAAATACAAGTTGAGATGTTATGGATAAATGTATCAGACATGCCACAAGTGTGAGAAGCAAGAGTGGGAGAAAGTGAATTGAGGAAATGGTACTTTAATGTGTTAGACTCCTGACAGCAGTGAGTTAATGGTGTTTTCAATTCTTTGATCAAGGCTACAAATGTGTGTAATTTGTTGTGGTGTATTTTATATTATCTTTTGTATCTATAGGAAGTGAGCCTCTTTGTAATCAGTTTTGCAATTACTTTATATTGTGAGCTAACCCTCACCTTGGTTTTTCTCTTATTGGGTTTTCCATGTAAATCTAGTGTTTCTTGTGTTGATATTGCTTTTTATTATTTGCATTTCATGTTCATACTTAATAACATAATAAAGTGGATGTGAAGTTAATAATTGTTTGAGATTTGTGATAGCTAATTCACCCCCCTCTCAATTGTCGTACACCTTTCAACACTAGTTATGGTTGGGATGGGGCTGAGGGTGAGGATACCATACAATTTCAATTCTTGGAGACCTTTCTACCACTCTTCAGGGTGGGTGTTGTGCTCTTTATTATTCTTTTTTAAGTAGAAAGTGTTCCCTCATATAATCTATAACTTTTCTCCTATATCTCCAAGCAAGGTTATTCAATTGAGAAATGATATCCTCTTACTCGACTTGCATCCAATCAAGACTTGGTTGTAGTATAGGGAAAAAATTTTCATGCAATAATACCATCTTGATTTGCAACATGGAAACTGTAAACGTGTCTCATTCATTCCCCAATAGAGTCACCAAAATCTGTTGGTAAACATATTGGACCTTATTAAAAAACATTATTTATCAACTCCGTAGCCTAGAAAATAAGTCCAATGTTACTAATAGCAAGGAAAGATCACAATTGCATTTGTGACTTTCCTTTAAATTTTTATTGAGGTACAACTCCTTCAAAGGCTACAACTAACCATTTTAGGATACATTTTTAACCAAAAAATGGGAAAAGGTGACTAGTAGAAAAATAGAAATAGATGACTAAAAGACTAGTAAAAATCGCATATAAATGACTAAACTTGGTCAAGTGACCAATAGTAGTTTATTTCCGGTCATTAATAACACGACCAAATTTATGACTAAACAATTTTTAGTCATTTATTTGGTCATTTTGATTGATCAATTTGGTCATTTATTTGGTTGTTTATTTGGTCATTTATTTAGTCATATATTTAGTCAAATTTATTCATTGAGCTTGGTCGCGTGACTATTAGTAGTTTGTTGTTGGTCATTTATAACGTGAACAAATTTATGACTAAACCATTTTTAGTCATTTATTGGTTGTTTTGATTGATCAATTTGGTAGTATATTTTTAGTCATTGATTTAGTCATATATTTTGTCATGTTTATTCACTGATTTATGTCAATTAGTAGTATATTTATTCATTGATTTTGTCAATTGGTAGTTTATTTAAAAAAAATCACTTATTTTCTACCTAAAAGTGTTGGAAATGAGACAATGCTTTTGAGGTTTAAACATAAAACATAGAAAAACATAATCAATCATTCATTTGCACATAAGGAAACAACTATTAAGAAGGAAAAATACTAAAATTTTATTGATAAAAGGTGTTCTTATAGCAGATACAAGACTTAAATATGTGTCTTTTCCTTGAAAAATGTGTTACAAAGTGTGTTTCTCAGTGTTGTGACTGAGAAAACTGAGTTACAATATTTTATTTTTTCTTATGCAGCTCCAAAACATGAAAGAACTACTTGAAAAATGAAGCATAAGGGACCTATATCTCATCCCAAGCGTGGGAGAGCATATAATATTCCTAAGGGTCCTATATCTAAGGGTCCTATAATGATTTTACCTAATACATTATGTACATGTACATCCTGACATAGCATCTAGAAGTCTTGCTTCCATAAGAAAGTTCTTTGTCTTTTCAGCATCATAGAAGTTTGACTCTCTAGTTACATGTTCTACCTCCTTGATTTGTGCAGTTTTGGCTTTTGCTTCAATGCATTTGAATTGAATGTCGAGATCCTCACTACCAATGAAATTGAAAATACAATTTATCATATAAGTACAAGGTTCCCATGCTACTACAAAATTACCTCCTCAAATAGATCAATGAATATCAATGACAAAATGATACTAGTGACAATCCAAAGTCAAATCACCTAGAGCTCAAATATGCACCCAAGAAGAAATATATCCCTTCATAAGACTTGAACTATTCAAAGAACTTGATGCATGAATCTACACCCAATTGTTCAGAATATTCCTTGGTAGCCTATGTGACATGAAAGAAGTTAACATAAAAAATAAGAGAGAAATTGTCAATGTGATCTAGAGCCAACATTATTAATTTGAAATAAATAAAAGGTGCACAATTTTTACCTAGACAATTATTTGGAGATTTCCCCTTAGGTTGACAAGAAGGAGATCTTTCATGCACTCCAACGCTCACTTTCTAGAAAGGGTCCCAAAGAACTCAACAAGGTTCTAAGAAATACTGAAAGCAGTAAGGGAATTGGTAGTTTCTATTTAATTTCAAGAGCACATCATGTTTCACATACCTATGGCTCAATAGCATGGGTGTTCAAAATGACACGTTTAATATTGGGAAACATTTTATAGTGTTGTACCCCAAATTTACAATATTGAAACAACAAAAAATGAGGAATGAGGCTCTCTATCTTTGAGTAGATAGGGTTCCTATTTTCACACACTTGTTTGACTCAAGGAAACCCTAGAGATCTCAATCCAAGGATGGAATGAAGGAAATAGATCTACTAAAGGTTGTCCTAAGGTATGATTAATGACTAAAGAGGGCTTCGCCATAAAGCTAAGGCTTGGAAAGACTAATGACATGCAAGATTTAATGACAAAACCTAATGATGTATGGAACTTCACTAAATGACCTAGAAATGAATGCAAAATAGAATAGAAAGTAGGAGAAGCAAAGAGGGGCACTTGTAAACCTGTAGCAACTTGAATGAAAACCTGAAATGTTGAAAAAGTTGAATTTAATGCAACTAGAACTCATACGCTACGTTGGGCGATTTAGTCCCAAATTAGGGTTTTTGGGCAGGAACAAAAATCTGGTAAAGATAAGTCTAGAACACCTTAAAATTGGAAAAATCACTAGATTGGGAATCATACGCTAGAAGTGGTGTATTAGTCTTGCTAGGACTTTTCGGAGGATCAAGGTCTAAATCTACTATTTAATCTCTGCTTTGTCTCCTCAACCCGATTTTCGGATCTGAAATGAAATTTTTTTCTTTGTAGACATTTTTTAATGATCTTCTAAACAAAGTGACAACTTTGATGACTTTGCAACTTTAACAACCTTTCTCTAATCTTGATCCTTAGAGGGTCTTCAACCTAGATTTGGAAATCACACACTAAAGAGAGGCAAAAAATGTTGTTTTGTTAGTATAAAGGGGTTTGCCTTGGTCAAACCCCATTTTGGTAATCAAACCTTGTAATGAAATCCAATGCTAAGAAGGAATGGTGAATGAAAAAAATGTAATGTTGCAACTCACCAAACCCTAGGAATGAAGTGTTGCAAATATGTATGAAATGGCTCCAATGGATGTAGATCTTAACTCTTGCTTGAATGATATGGATCTTGAATTGAATACTTACTTGAATCATAAAACCCTACATCACAAATGTTAGCTCAAAAACAAACATGATGCATGTTGACTTTGACATGATGCTTGATACTTGAATAATGCTACAAAACACTTGATAATCAACTCTTGAATTCTCTAGTAAACTTTTGAATTCTCTTGAATGCTCTTGTAAACTCCAATTTACTATTAGGAATGCTCTCATGAAAGTCTTAGGTGAAAATGAGTGAAATAACCTTGTATTTATAGTTGTTTATGCCAAATTTTCTGAAAATACAACACTACAAGTTGACATCAGATCTAGGAGACTAAATTTGACCAAGAATTTGAATTTAATTTAATTTTAAGCCACATGGGACTAATATGCCAGTTGTGGTGTATGAGTCCCATTAGGCTAGGCTATGGGACATGTTTTTTAAGAAATGCTTAGATTCATGTGAAATATTGATCAAGGCTCCAAAACTTAGGTGGGATCCATATGCTCAAGGTGGCGTATGAGTCCCAGATCACTAAATATGGGCAATACAATCCAAAAAGACATGAATTATGATTGGATACTAGTTTATGTTAAGATTATTGTTGGAAAGATGCATTAATTAAGGCTTGTGGATGCAAAATAAGGCCAAATAAGGAATAAAGAAGCCCTATTAATAATGAAAACCCTAAATTAGTGTGAAAGTATGGTACAACACTTTACAACACCTTAAATAAGGTACAATTAAGTCCATTTAGCTTACAAGGTCCCAAGACCTAATGTGAATGTGTTAATCACATTACAACACTAAATCAAGGCAACATTAAGCTCAATTTAGCAAGGAGGGCCTAAACAAGCACAAAAATGTAAAGGGATAAATTTTTCATTGCTACAAATATTAGTGATGAACAAAATATTTCCTAAGAAACCATTTGACAAGGAAATATGTAGCAAATTTAAAGATTTATACAACAATTAACACAAAAAATGCTTCATACTCGACATCGGATCTAAGTTAAAGCCTAAATTCATCCCAATGAATCACCTACCTAAAGTGTACGCATATGTAAACCATCTTTCTCACATAATTGTGCAATACGAGGATGATCATAGTGACTGAAAATTCCATTTGCCAAGATTGCATCAACAATGTTGGGGAAAGTGACCAAATTAATCTTAAGAACCTATAGAACAAATAAAATCAATAAAACTAAAATCACAATAATTTCTACAATCAACAACGTATAAATAACTCATTTTCACTCTTGTCGAACTTTGCATGTAAGCATGTTTTAAACTAGGTCTAGGAAAATTTAAAAGATAGTTTCTTCATGATCATATTAACAACTTCCCTTAGTTTGAAGATGCACATTTTTGGAAAATTAAGCTTCAAACATCCAATAAAAAGGATGTTCCTTCATAGATCATGTTATGCTACATATAGATTTACATATGAAACAAAAATATAGTAAGTTATATTGACAAATGATTATACTTCAATATAAGAAGTTTTACCTATGTTTATTTTGGCTATAGAATATCTAGATAATATTCTAAAATAGACTGACCAATAAAAAAACCTTTGACAATGTGTACCAAATTATATGATATGAATAATTTGTTAAATAGCATAAATTGTATAATGTAGAAATAAACATATCATTAAGCTTGAATTAAAACATAAAAGAAAATAAAAATATTACATATATGAACAAGCTACAAAATGCTAGAAGTTAAAAGATTGATTCAACATCATGATAAAAAAAGGTAATCTGCAATAAAAATTATATAATACTTTTTTGATGAATTTTAAGATGTTCATATATATAATATATATAATAAATTTTTTCAAATTATAAGAGTTTCCAACTCTTGCAAATACACCATGATAAAGATCCATGAACAACACATTCAAACTATTGCATAAAGTAGTGGGCCAAGCTATCTAACAACTAGTACATGATAAACATCAACTATGTCATTTTTTGCAAATATTTTAGCGGCCACCATGTGAAGGTTCCTTCTTTCTCTTTTAGATGGATAGCTCCATCTATTTTTTCTTCATAAACAATGGGTATGTTACTTGTGACCTTTAAAATATTTACATTTGCATCTCATGTTCCTTTCAATTTGACTCCATGTACAATAGATAGTCAGAGAATTTTCCCAATGGCCACAAAAGCACCATCAAATGGATCCAACATCAAAACTTTATCCCATTCTTGGAGTTTATCAACACATTTCAGCAAAAAAAAAATTACACATTATATTGAGATATAAAACATTTGATAAATATTTACAAGAAACTAGAAAATGACGATAGGAAGCCTAAAACCATGCACTTGACATATTAAACAAAAATTAACTTCCCGCTATTTGATACAGAATGGATGTTAGATACAAAAGGTGTCCATATGTAAGTTATATGTTCTCCCTTATTTCCATAATCTATGTATACTAGCTAATTACACTTCACTACTATTCTAACTAGCTTCTATCACATAGGTAATGATTACCCTTATTTACATAATAAAACAACCATTACTTACTTGAATAGTACTTGCTTGCATGTGGTTTCATAGCACTCACCTCAACACCACTATACTATGAATATCATGCACATTCTCGTCGAGTTTAGCATAATCACTATCAACATTGACATGAAGTTGTGTAGCTTTGCAGAGATATCTATCGACACGACCTTTTACTTTTCATTTTACTTTCATATAATTTCTTTGCATGTGGTTTAATCATCATGCAAAAATTAATATAAGTCAAGTAAAGAATGCAAAAGCTATAAATTTTTGTCCAAAAGAACATTTTAAGCATGAGTAATGACAAAACATTGGGACATATTAACTTACAACTTAAAGAATGCAAAAGCTATAAATATTTGGGTAAAAGAAGAATGAAAAAACATTAGGATATATTAACTTACAACTTAAAGAATGCAAAAGCTATAAATTTTTTGTCCAAAAGAACATTTTAAGCATGAAGAATGACAAAACAATGAGACAGATAACTGAAAAAAACTATTATATTACCTCAAATTTAGCAAAACTTTGACTATGTTACACATTCTTGTCTAGTTCATCATGATCACTATCAATATTGAAAGCTCTGTTGACATCAAGGATTTTTTGTTTTCGTGCTGCTTTGATAAAATTGCTTTGCATGTGGTTTAACCATCATGCAAAAATATACAAAGCATTCAATAGCCAAGTAAAGAATGCAAGCTATAAATTTGTCCAAAAGAACATTTTCTAGATCACTCTAACAATAAAGAAACTGGGTTGGATTCTCCTATGCTCAGATTTTAATCTACATATTAAGAGGAATTTGTATACAAAATTTCCAAACAAGAAGAAATAAGATCAATAGAGCCTCTTACCTCATCTAAATCCATGGAATTATGTTCATTCCATGTAGAAACTATAGGCTTAACACGGGAAACCAACTGTGAAACTTTCTCAGTGAGACTGTATATGCAACTCATTACATGTTGTTACCCTTCCTTTGAGTTGACATGATCTAGAGAGTCTCTTACTAGGCATCTAACATATGGCTATGAAATCTCTGTTGATGAACTAGATTTCTACTTCATCGTACTCTTAGATTTACTACGATCTAGTGATGCCATATAATTGACAATATCTTTTGCACCTGCTTCTCTATTACTATTTTCCACCTAAAATATAATGTCAATTTCAACATACAGTCGGTTCAATAAAAAATTGAAATAAATAACAGAACATAAATTGAACGCAAAATCCATACACTTACTCCAAATTTGTCCATTTTCACCTACAACCCGTCTTTTCCAAATGTATATCCAACAAGCACATTATCTCTTGCTCTCTTGCCTCTATTACTCTTTGTCAAGTATTCTTTGAAACACATATTTCTTTCAATTCCTCCCATTGTTTGGGAGATAGAGTGGAGTCTAACCTCTCTTTTCCCTCCATGATTTTTTTTCTACAATTGTATCTAAAATTCTTCATCAAAAGTTTCATCTTTTTCTTGTAATATTTTCTAGAGATCTATCCACCAGTATTCTCAAAAGCATTTTCCATTTTTTGTATAACATTTTCCACACTTTGTGGATCTTTCTCTGCAAAATTTGATTTACAAATATCCAGATGGGCCATACATCTTATACCCAACTTAGAGGCCCACCTTGCAGCATTTGGCCCAATGGGCTCACCATCTCTCGACACCTCAACCAAGAGTGGCTTCTTGCCTTATAATTTTATTTCTTTTGCATTCCTCTTTGTAGATTTGTACAAATCTTGACTCAACCTTCATATTTTGAAAAAAGGAGACACATCTTCTATTAAACTACTACCAATATTTCTGGCTGATCCACTAGTTCCATCAAAAGTTGTAGATGCAATAGGTGCACTCTGAGGCACATCATATGCAAGTGGTCTCTTCATGAATTTCATTAACTATAACTTCATGCTCCTTGGCAACATCAAGTGTGGCATGAGTAGGTAGATTAGTACCAATCTCTGTAGATTTCACTTCAAACACATCCTTTAATCTTGAATAAATCATCAACAGACTTATTGTTCCATTTCTCTCATGTTTTTCAATAAAATATCTTAGACTTTGTGTTAAGAGATCATCATGGCATTGCACATCACCATGCGCTATTCAAGTTGCACATCACCATGTGCTATATTAGGATGCACACCACCATGTGCTATATTAGGTTGCACATCATCATGTGCTATATTAGGCTGCACATCACCATGTGCTATATTAGGTTGTACATCATCACAACTATTCTTCTCACCAACTACATTTGTTGAATCACAAATGTGTTGGCTTCTACGAGTTGTCAACACTATATCTTTTCTTTCCTTTTTTTCTCTCCATATTTTCTTGCCTATAAAACAAAAAAAAATATCATATTATGTCTTATATACATAAATCTCTTTCCTATAAAATTTCATTAAACACTATTAAAAAAATAATATACTTAGTGGATTTACAACTTTCATGTTTATCAAACCAAGACATGATAAATATGCATTATTCCTTGCCACTTTTTTGCTACAAAAGTGCTCATAATCTATCACTAAAATTCCAACATTATGATCAATATCATCTAATTTGCACCTTAAAGTATTTTTCTTCATTTCTTGAAGTCCAAATAAACAATAATGTATAAATTAGAAACTTGAATCAATAGAATAGCAGTGGAATATGAGTTTGAATCTCAAACTTTGGACATTGAATGGGATTTTACTTTTAGAAACTAGTCAAATTAATCACATAGAAACAAAAAATGTGCCCTGAAAAAATAAACATATACTTGATACACTTGATTTGAATAAAAAAGAAAAATCAAATTGGAGATAGCCACACAATTGTATTCAATAATATCAACAAACAACTAAAACCAAAATTTTAGCCACCAAATTATAACTTCTCCATTGATTTGCTTCAAAAGGATTTTACAATATGTATCAAAAGTCTTTTCTCTTCAAAAAAATATCCTACTACTAATGATTTTTTGGTTTGGTCTTGGTTTCCCTTTTATAGATAGATAAGGAGAGTGACAAGCTTTAGACCGTTTCATTTCAAAAAATGTCTTTTCAGTTACCTAAATCAAAAGGTCTTAATTATTGTTATTTACATGTGGTTGCATAAAAATAATGAAAGATAAGAAATTAAGAGAACTCATCAGATGTTGAAGTCTAGAGCACTTGCAAGACACCAATATTTGTTAGTCATTGTGAGGTACCCATGATTATTCCAATCTGGAAAGGTCCTCTCTCCATAATAGCATCTTTAATGCTTGATACTTCACAATTTTTGACACAAAACCTATTCTTCTGGGGGAGTCAGATATGTTTTCTCCCATTTGAACACCATATCGTCATCAGGCCATTTATATTCCTAGATCTCTGATATGTTGGAAAGGTGACTTCTCCATCCATTTTCTAACAATCCTCTAGTCTCTGCAATGAACTTTGAGTATCTAGAATCTAGTGCAATCATCCCTTCCAAAATCAAATTAAAACTATGGACATTTATATCATGATCTTGTTGTAAATGAGTAATGTAATTTGGAACTACTTGTTTGAACTCACTTTTCCAACTGGTGAAATCTTTTATCTAATCATCTTCTCCAAGCATCCTACACACAAACCACAATTTTATTGTATGGAAACATTCTATTCTTGCAATGATTTTTTGGCTCTCCCTTGAAACATACTGGGACTCATCAATCACCAATTTCACCATCCTCTTTGTGGGCTTTAAAACTACAGGTGCATCCACACTTCACTATAAGACCTTGCACAATGTGCTCAATGTATAATGGATGGGTTACCATTTCTTAAATAAAGGATCCAAAATGAGAGCTTGGGATTTCATCTATTCTACTTCTTGGGACAGGGAAGTATAACATTCATGCACATTTTTTGCCTTGTCTATCACCATCTTGATTTTTTGCTTCAAGAATTTTTATAATGCTTCATAGATTTGTTTCCTTACTTTGGTCTCCCCATTTCACTTCTTTAAGCTTTTTATTTCTTGCTTCAAGGCCTCTATTTGATTAGTGGAAACAACATCAATCTTTTGGGTTGAGGGTTGTACACTACCATTTCAGTACTTTGAGAAGGGCCTACCCCTTTCAGTTGTTGCTTTAGCTTCACATGCTCTATAAACAACTTGTTCACTTCATCATTCATATCCATCTATGATTTTTCATATTCTGCAAGTTTATTCTCCAAACTCTTGACAACTACTTGGGTGAACATAGCAGAATGCATAGTCAAGGTAGTTGTTTCTAAGGCCGAGGTATCTTTGAGGGTATTGACGATTACAATGTCCAACAATTTTGGCTTTTCTATATTTTTCTTCTTAGCCCAAAAGGCTAAGGTCTCAATTCTTGGATTATATCCTGTCCTGCTCATGCCTTCCTTTGAATCAAACTCAACCATTAACATGGGGTCTTCTTGCTTTCTTACCTGATCAAGAAGGAACATCCTTTTCAATTCCATTCCAAGTATAAGCAAGATATTTATTTTTAGCACCATTTTCCTAGCTTCTTGTGGACTAATGCCAACATCATTTATCCTCAATTCATTGAAAGTATAGGCCACAATTTGATCATGCTGAGACTCCTCAAAACCCATCTTGCTTACCTCAACTATGTCCTCAAACTCTTTCATTTTATTTTAATCTAGAAGTCTTTGAATTGTGGGGTGTTGATAAATTCATCATTCTCCATGAATCCGAGGGCCACAATCATTCTTTCATCATCATTCATCTCCTACTCACCCCGTACATATATATCCACCCTCGCATGTAGCTTGTGTCCTTTAGTTTCATGCTTTCAGAGTGGTTGATCAACTTCAACATCATATTTTAAGTGACCTAGCACACTGGCCACCTCCTCTATATCTCCAACATCTTCACTTATATTGTATGATACAAGGGGGTTTGGCTCTTGTACCCTTTGTCTCTTAGGCCTTGATTGCTTTGGAGGTGATTCTAGAGAAGCATATTGCATTGAAATAGTGTCTAGAGGGGGCTCAAAGATTACAACTCCTCATGGTCTTCTCCAACTCTATTGTTGATTTACCATATAATTTCTCAAAATTATCATTCATTAGGTTGATCATCTTGATGAGATCTATCATTTCATCTGTATAAAATCCCAAGAAATCAATGTCTGTCTTCCTCTTTTCTTCCTCTAATTTTGTTAATATCACCCATTTTCTTCTCCTCTAAAATACTTCTTGGAAATTCAAACAATTTCTTATCACATCCTCCCCATAATCAACATCATGGGTGATCCCAAACTTATTGAGGATTGTTTGCCTCATAAAATTCATGTGGCCTACAGGGTCAAAGACCCTTTCTCCCCTAGACTCTAAAGAATATCTTGTTTTCAAATAATGTTGCAACTCCTCAAGAGTATCAAATCCAATGGAAAATTCTTCACATACGGTCAAGTTAGGAAGGAATGTGCATTTATTTTGTTTATGCATGACCTCCTTCTCCATCCATAGCATTTTTCACATAAACTCTAAGAAATCCAACCAGAGAGGAACATACTTGGGAAAAACATGCGGGGCTTGGGGACATCCATATACTCTTATTACTGTAACATCTAGAAAAAAGAACCAATCAACAATGTTGTGGGTATGCCCTTGAGCTAGCCTTAATGCCAAGGGTCTTAACAGTTGTAGTATTGGTGTATGTAACCTTGGTGATTTATGACCAAGCACAAACATAATTCTTACTACAAAATCATCATGAAAAATCTCATAGTTGTTCTTCTTGCATCTACTATCCCATATATAACACCAATTTTGAATGGGCAACTGATCACCCTATCAATCAACCATTCCCAAACACATTCTCCTAGTCCACTTATCATTGTTCTGATATAGAATTAGGTGACACAACAAAGAGTAACATCTAAATGTGATGGGGGCTTTATCTTCTCTTGCAAAAATCCTTCATGTAATGCTCTCTCAATGAATGAAGCAAAATATACTTAATATTTGTCTTAGGGTTTTGGATCCTCATGGCCATCATCATTAGGCCAATTTCCATCTTATCTTGAGCATCCACTCCAAGAATTTGACATAAGGAAAAAAAGGTTCTCTTAAAATATATTTGAAAAAATTCTATAGGAAATGGATCAATGTGGGAAGAGGAGATAGTTATCCTTTTGTTATTTTCACCCTTCCTCGTGTACATAGGGAGTTCATCACTCCTATAAGTTTTCCTCAACCTATTGTACTCCTCACTTTTCTGCAAGTAAATTTTATAAAGGACTTGTTTATTCAAGTTGAAACACTCTAGAATAGAAGACTTGGCTAATACCACTAGTGGTGAACCATTTATCATCCTTACGGTTTTGGTGGTTGGATGATAGTTTCATGCCAATAATATGATGAATTCAACATCTATAAAGACATTCAGGACTACTAGCTTGGCTAGGTCTAGAGTCCAAGGGTTCGAAACTGAGATTTGGGAATCTCTTTTATCATAAAAATACCAAAACAAATCCCACCCATATATGGGAATGATGGCATCCTGACACCCGTGAGCTATGTCTCTAAACACTTTCTCAAATCCTGTATCTATTGAATTAGGTAAAATTTATAGTATGGATTGGTGTAAAGGCCTTTTCTTCACCTTGGGTTCTTCCTTCTTACTCACAAGTTCACTCTTCTTAGGTGGCATGGTGTAAAATTTATACTTCCTTTTGAATTTTCTAAGCCCTTCATTGAAGATCCTAGTCGACCAAATGCTTTAGAATTACTTACAAAGAGTGTTCGTGCACTTACCTGGTGATATAGTAATTGCAGATCATTTCTTCCTCGAACTCCTTAGCTCTTGCCATGATGATCCTTTTGCAAATGATTGCAAAAAATTGCGTCAAATTCTAGATATAATTTATTTTGAACTTAGTCATTTCGACATTAATGTCTACTTCATTCAAAATATTTCATAATCTGCCCCTTTTTTTATTTTGAATATATGCCATTGATCTTAGAAGATCAAATGGTTCATGATAATCAAATAATTATTGTCATAGTTGACATAAATGCTTTTTCTAACCTGTACCATAGTACCTTCGTCACTTCTCTTAACCATTGTGGCATGGCAGTGTCATGTAATATACTCATTTTGGCTATCCCGCTATACCATAGGCTTTATTTATGTTATCACTTTTCTACTATGAGACTGCGGTTCTCATACCACTATACCACACACTTCTTTTATGTTGTAGTTTGTTCACTATGGGATAGTGGGTTATACATCCTTATATCACCATATCGTAGGTCCCTTTTAATTTTAAAATATTTTTATCATGGGGTGGTGGGTTATATAGCTTCACACCGCCATACTGTGCACTTACTTTTGCTTTACAAATTGTTGATCATAGGATAGCAGGTTACATAACTTAGCAACACCATAACACATGTTATTTTAATGTCATTGTTTGTTGACTATGGGACATTAGATTAACCTTGGATGGCTAAGTTGAGATCATACTGCCATATTGTAGTTTTTTATTTTATGTAGTTACTACTTACCGTGGGCTAGCGGTATACTTCTATACTCAAGAGACCTATCGCCACCATCCCACACACATCTTTTATGACTGTCATGGTATGGCAGTATATGATTACATCTTATTTTGTACCCATCCATAGCATGGAGGGCCCTTATAACTGAACAACTACTCCTGTGAGGGTGCGGTAATGGATTTTTATGAATGTAAAGGCACTAGAAACATCTTATTTAATCATATATGATTATTTCTTAAATATTTGGAACTATATGGGGCTTTTCAGTGTCAGAAAAACCTAATTTTAAGATATCTATATGTACTATTAAATCACATATGTTCATTATTGTTTCCTTCACACAAGCATATTCAATGCATGTGGGGGCTAGAAGTTGTGTTACAAACTAAAGCTATCCAAATATCAGAGAAATGACTATAATTTATTGCCAGGATTTTAATGATTTGTTTACTTTCATAGTTATCTTATTACATTATGCGATACCTTTAGACCTTGCTTGCTTCTTTTCATATCTAGTAGTTCCATAGAAGTTAGAAAATTCTAGCATCTAGAAAACATATAGGACATACAAGAAATTATATTCTAACTAAATAGAATTAGTGTTACCAAATTTCACTTACAACTCAATTTGATAGAGTTGAAAAAGTTGATTGCATAAAAAAAGTGAAAGGTATTCCAAGAAATTTATACTAAGCTTAACCATTGCATATCAAAGGATGCTTTCAAGCATAATTCAAATTTTACTATGCAATGTTTTACAATAGAAGAAATTATACATATTGTATAAAATCGCTATTTTTTCATTCATTTTGGTAGTAGAAATATACTCAAGTCTGCATAAATGTTGTTGTTCCATACATTAAAAAGAAAACAATTCTCAAATGTCCCACACAAGCCGTGGGAGTATCTGAACTAATGCAACATAAAAGAAAGCTATACAATTGAAGATAAAGTAGAAAGAAACACATAAAAATAGAATATGTCCATCATTTCCTAACAGAATCTTGTGTTGATTATCACTGTCTTTAGCTCCTCCTTGCACCTGACCATTAGATGAACTTGTAGATGATTGAAAAGATTTGGTTAGAGCTCCGAATATAAACTCTGATCATATGTCCTACCAACAAAAATATAAACTTCATTCAGGATGCATTAAGTCAGCTATCAATTATTAGATGTATGTACGACAACTTGAAAATCAAACATCACAGGAGCATTAATCTTCACTATTTTTATATCTAACATGTTTGTTCACTGTGTAGGTATAGGTGAAATTTTGTTGTTAGATTTTTCTCTTTTTACATCATAGCATGTGGGTTGGAATGTGGCTCCCACAAGGGTTGAGCCCAGCATGCTAAAGGTTGTTGTCATCAATTCACAAGTATTCAATTTTCAGTCATTATCTACAAAAGTGCCATCAAAAGTATGCAAATTATAATACTAGACAATTACCAAAGCGAAGAAAAATTTCATCAAATCTTGGAGAGCAATACAACAGTGAGGATTCAAGATAATAGGCAATCTTATATTAGATAAGCATTTTCCCCTGCTTTGGTAACTGTCTAGTGTCAAAATAATGCCTTGACATTTCAAGCATACACAGTAGATTTATGATAGTCACTATTTATAGTAAAGGAAACCAATGTCAAAGGAAGTAACACAAGGGTATTTGAAGCTTCTTCATTGCATAATACAATTCTCAGTGAGTAGGAAATAAGAGAAATGTCATTGAGCAATGATTTATTTTCACAATATGAGGTAGTGCCATGGAATGCAAGAATAATGATCTACATAACAGAATAAAAGTGCACCTTTTCTCATTAAGGAGTTTTTTTTTGCATACAAATACTTTATGTTGTCATTGTTTAGTTTCAATGAATGGTGCTATCATCATGATCTTATATCTTTTATTACTGTCATACAATCATTGTTTCATGTTATCTATATCATATGAAATGCATACAATAAGAGAATCAAAGTAGTCATAGTCATCTTGAATGAGGGACAGTCAAAGAAGGGAGCTTGCAAGGCATGCCAAGGTGTATAGAATAGTGGATAACTTCCATAATTATGCAAGTACAGTAAAAGGTGCAATAGTTTATATTTGTGAATAAGTTGTGTTTCATGACAAACAACAAATATTGAATTGACAATGTTTCATAAGGATTAGCAATGTGCACTCAAAGTGATATGTCTAAATTCAATTACAGTAAGCAACACCTAACTCATATTTTGAATTATAATTTTTTAAAGGAGAATTGAGAAATAATAGTTCTTATTCAAAGGTGCATTTAAAAAATAGAATTAATTTTGTGGGGTAGCAACGCTT
Source organism: Sequoia sempervirens (assembly GCA_007258455.2). Classification (NCBI taxonomy): domain Eukaryota; kingdom Viridiplantae; phylum Streptophyta; class Pinopsida; order Cupressales; family Cupressaceae; genus Sequoia; species Sequoia sempervirens. The sequence goes on along the minus strand of VDFB02179234.1, from coordinate 112,531,788 downwards.
AGATGTTGATGTTTGGTTCATGTTCAAAGTGGATAGTCATGAAAAGATAGTATTTCTTGAGGTTACCTTTGCATGAGTGAATAGAGTAATGGGACAACAATTAAAGTAACATAAAGAGCATGGAGAGACAACATATATGACTGAGCTATCTGATACAAAGAGAAATCATTATCAAGGAGCAGTGAGTCTTTTGAAGATAATGTACAAAGGTGTCATGAAAGTGAAAATAAATGATTTTTTTCTTTCCAAATGCAAATATACTAGAGTAAACATCTAGTACAATGAATGAATTATTGATATTGTACCCAGTATTGCATATGTGATGCATCTATGTGTAAGTTTACAAAGTCCTTGGAGGATGACAATGAGTTGAAAAAGGAGACTCTGCTAGCAAGAAGATAATAAGTGGACTATGTGTGCATTTTATATGCATTAGAAAGCCATGGTAAGAGAAAGCAGGTGCCATAGTGAAAGTTTGTCCTCTTTTCATTTTCTCGAAAGTAGAGTGAAGGATTTGTGAAAGTGTGAAAACCCATAATAGTGAATGCAAACTTGTGAATGAAAGCGGCCTCAACATAATCAAAAGGGCCTATTTTATCATTAAAAGCTAAGTATGATGAAATAATACAGAAAATGCAAATGCTTTTGTGAAAAGGGTTTGAGAGGAAGAGAAGTGTAAACCTATTTTTTTGCAAACCTTAAGGCCAAGCCAAGGAGAGGGGTTTTCATTTTTTTTTTCAGGAAATGAGAAGCCACGGCCAAGGGTTTTGAGGCCTTATTTTTTGAAAATCTAAATGGAGGAACCACAACTAGCAAAAGAAGAAACCATTGAGCTTGTACAAGGATAAGAATCACACAAAAATTTGAGAGGTTGTGGCTATGGAAGTACAGAAAGGCCATAGAAATAAAGAAAATAACAAACTAGAATGTAGAGAGTTTCTTTATTTTGTAGAAATAATAGAACCCATGAAGTCGTTTATGCCCAGAACACACAGAAGAAACAAACACATTCATTATTTTTCTCTTATTGAGCTTGAATCGAGCATTTTTGTGATAAGAAATAAGAAGGAATGCAAGGTTCGAGTGGTAGAGAACTTACCTAGGATTTCTATTGAGAAAATGCATTCAAACCCGCCAGATTAATTCTAGAGAAGCTCATCAAAATAATTCATGGTGGCCTCGAAGCAAGGAGGATATCAATAAAGTGTCACAAGGAAGAAAATGTATGAGTAAAAGAAAGAACCTGTAGGTTAAACCCCTGGAAATACATTCAGAGAGAAGGAAATAAAGGATCTTTGCATTTTTTGCAGAAAGAGATACTCACCATGTGGGTTTCCTATAGAAAAAAGCTTCTGATACTCCATGAAAATCTTGAGAGAAACCCTAATGGTGGCGTAGAGGCAGACCCAGGTCTTCACCCAAAAGGTCAAGATGCAAATGAATGTGAAAAGAAAGGAGGCCAAATGTTTTTTGTTTAGGGTTTCCTCTTACCCTAAGTTAGCCTTGTGGATTTTTTCCATATTATTGTAAAATTTCATGCCTTGCTAATGCCTTTGTGGTATAATATTATTTTCCTTTCCATATATTTTGTATACCTAGGCATTTTCATGCCTTAGTTTAGTTTTTTGATTTTTGAGAAAATCAAATGCCATGTGATCCATATTCCTTTGCATAGAATAAACCATATATATCATATAAACCTTTATTTTTTCAGAAAATTAAATCAAATCCTAGGTCGACTTTCTTTCTTTTGCAAAAGTTAAAATTACAAGATATTGTAAGGCATTACTAAAGCAATGTTCTATAAATTGTTTTAGTAATTATCATTTAAAATGAAGTAAAGAAGGAAAGTGCATAATATATAGAAGGAAATTTAATTTACTTTCCTTTCTCGCTTGGGTTCCTTGATATGCAAAATAGAAAAAACTGAGTGAACTGAGCCTTCTTTTCCTTATTTTTCAGTTAGTTTTGGCTGATTTGGGAGTCTTTTTGGGTTGATCTACTTAGGGTGGAAACTTTCCATCTTTTCTCACTCAGTTTGGGCCCTATTTTTGAGTTTTTTTCTCCTTGCTCAAAAATGACACCTGAGTTTCTATTATGGTGAGCAGTTAACTCAAATTTTTCCCATTCACTCATGAAGGCACATTGAAGATATATATTGGAGGAAAACTTAGGTTTTTCGGAGTTGTAAGTTCAAATTATTGCTTCTTCCTCTCTTGATCACTTGCAGAGAGTTTTGTAAGCATTTTGTAACTTAGATTTTCATGATATTATGATATATAAGCTCCTTTCAGACCAATAAAGACAATAGTGTTCTCCTTTTTCATGTTTTGTCTCATCTTTGTAGTAAATGATCTGATGTTTCATTGTGTTCAACTTTTGAATCCTTTTCTATGTCTCATTGTTACAAATTTGAGCGCAGAAGTTTCATGTAATGCAAGTTGTGTGTTGTGTTTAATATTGTTAGTGGATTGAAGTTGTGATAAAACTTTTGTTTTTCCTTCATGCAAGCCTCTAATTTTCAAACCTTCATGCAAAATACTTATGCATTGCATTGTTTTATTTGGAATTGTGAGAGTAAAAGTCTTTGTTAAACTGATTGTGAGCTGGGTTAGTGAATAAATTTATAAGTTTCAAGTGCATTACCCTTTAAGTTTTAAGTTTTTTTTTTTATTTCAAGTTATCCTTCTACCCCTTTCCTCAAAAAATTCTTTAGTTTAGGTGATCTACTGGGGGAACCAACCCTCTCTGGAGATTCATTCTTGCCATAAGTCACCCATAGCTTGAGAATGTTTCCATGATACACAGGATAGTTGAGTCTAACTTAGCTAGGGTGTAGTCCTGATTGATAATAGTTTTTGGCATGCCTGGTGGTACTCTGAAGCTCATTTTAGAGAAATATTTCTAAGTTTTAAGTTGTTGTTCTAGTATATACAGTAGTGTTTCTAGTCTTTAGAGGTTATAAGTTTATTCCTAGTGACTCCATTCTCTAGTTTTACATGTAGACCTAGTGTAACCAGCTTATGAGAAGAGTGCAAACTAGGGAAAGCTACTCCCCATTTGAGTATATGTAGTTATCTCCACCAAAAATAAGGGTTAGGATAGCAAGAAAGGGTCTTGAATCACTAAGGAGATCACAATCCACACCTCAGAACCTTAGCCCTACAAATCCAGTGCAAAAAAATCCAATACTAATAGCACAAGCACCAGTGATTGCAAGGCAGATTGCATTTGCACCTTTGAATGGGGGAAGCCCATTATTTATTGCTCAACATGATGACATTCCTCTTACAGCCCTCAAAATTCTACCATATTTCACCAGAGAAGATCAAACCACCCCTGTTGAGCACATTCGAGATGTGGAAACATTGTGCTCGGTTCACAATATCATCGAAGAGAATGTAGCACTTAGGATTTTGGTTGCATCACTGAAAGGAAAAGCCTTGCAATGGTTTAGAGGTCTTCCAATAAACTCAATCGCAACATGGGACTAGCTCGGTGATGGCTTGCATCGACAGTTTGAAGATAAATCAGGTCATTTGTCTTTGTTGGAATAATTAAGTACCATCAAGAGAGATCCACATGAGAATATGCTAGATTTTAACTATCATTTCCAAAGGACTTGGGATAGGATTCCAATGATGGTAAATCCTTCACCTGAACATGCATTTTTGTTTTTTATTAAGGCTTTGAATAGTGAGATATCTATGATGATTTAGTCTATGGGTGGATTTACACTTCCTAATGCCTATGGTATAGCTATTAGAGCAGAAAACTGCCTTATACAAGCTAATAGAATATTCCCAAGGCTTCCCATGCCAATTTTTCCTGAATTATAGCCACCTATTCCTATGTCATTATCCCCTTTAGCTATTTTTCCACCTGTTCCCGCAATAGGTTATCAAGTTATAGCCCAGGAAGTTGTTGTCCCAAATCCATCCCAAGAAATTCAAGAGTTAAAGGGCATGCTTCAAACCTTTAGTGAGACTGTTAGTAATGAGTTTTTCAACCTTAAGAAATAGGTTGGCCAAGATTCTAGGCCCTACTAAGCTCCATATCAGCCTAATTAGCCAAATAGGCCACCTTTTCAAACTAACTCTCAAGGTCAAAGAAGAAATTTCAATTCTACACCCTTTCAGCCTTATACTCCTAATGCTACTAGCTCTTCAAGGGATCTTATGCCTATCCAAACCAATATGGCACAGGAGTGTGATTGGTGTTACCCATGTGACCAGCCTCATAACCAAGCCACATGCATGAATGGGATGAGGAATCAAGCTTTAGTGGTTTAGAATAGTTATGTTGGTGTGGAGAGTGCATCAAAAGAAAATTCAGAGTGGCAAGGTACACAAACTTAGCAAGGTAGCCCTGATGTTGCCTTGATGAATTGGCAAGGGACTGAGTTTTATGGGGTAAATCATCCCCAAAGTCAAAATCAGCCAAATTCACCTGTTGCAGCCAATACTAGATAAAAAAAGAGGGTTGTTGACTTGGGGCAGCAAGCTGAAAAGGTCCAACGACAATCAGATAACGGAAAATTTCAAGCTCCTACGGCTCAAATTGGCCCCATAACATATCAAAAAGTTCAAATTTTGCAAAGAGGACAAGTTCAACCTGATAAGGATTAGCCCAAGGTGCAATCACAACCTTTGCAAAAGGAAAATGATGTTTCTATTCCTAAGGCACACCAAAGGTAAGTCCTACCTCATTTAATGTTGTTGAGCATCTTAAGAAGGATAATGTTAGCATGGCAATAATGGATGCATTTCATATTTCTAAGAAAAAATATATGTTACAAGATGCTTTGGCTAAGATCTCTATTTCTAATGTTTCTAACCAAGATTAGACTAAGATTGTCCTCGCAAACAGCCCTGAAGTTAAGAGTGAGTAGCAATCCCATGAGGTAAAACCTCCTCCATTTTATTTAAGTTTGATCATTGGTGACAAGCTAGTGCACAATTGCATGATTGATTCTAGTGCAAGCAGTTCCGTAATGCCTAAGAGTCTAGTTGATAAGCTAGGATTAACATATGAGCCTCTTTCAAAGGGAGTGATTCAACTAGATGGTTCTATTGTTAAGACTGCTAGGGTGATCAAGAATTTAGCTCTTACCTTGCATGCATGCCCAAATTTTTCAATCCCTCAAGATATATATGTTATGAGCATGCCATCTTATTTTTCCATATGCCTTTCTAGGGATTTTACTGCTAAGTTGGGTGGGTTTCTATCTTCCGATTGGTCACATTTTGTTTTCAGAACAAGGTATGGTACAAAGGTAACCATAAAGTCAGAACCACAAGCCAAGAATCATATTGAACCATATGTCCCTAGCCATATAAATGCTAATGTTTGCATCACCCATGAGCTAAAGGATCAATCCATGACCCTAGACCCCAACACACCTCTTGAGGATGTAAATCTAGATGAGTGGGCAGCTGAGAATCATGAAGTTGACCTTTTTAGTCACGCCAATGAGGTAGGATTAGGCATTTACATGATTCACAAACCTGATGTAGTGGTTCCAAATCTAGTTAAGGATCAAAGTCAACCTAAACAACAAGATAATCAGCTTTGGAAGCTATATTTTGAGACCTCAAGAAGTAGAGTGGGTGTTGGTGGAGAAGCCATGTTGATGTCACCTTATGGAGATAAGTATTACTTAGCATTGAGGTTTTCTTTTAGCTATACAAATAATACAGTTGAATATGAGGCACTTATTCATGGCCTAGAATGGTCCAGAAAGAAAGGTATAAAGTGCTTGTTGGTCTTTGGTGATTCTGAGTTGATTGTAAATCAAGTTAGAAATTTGAATGTTACAAAAAATGATTTGGTTAAGCTGTATAAGCATGGAGTTTGGGACTTAGTAGAATATTTTGATGCTTTTAATTTGTTGTCCATTCTTAGAAATCATGATAAACATGCAGATAAGCTTGTTGCCATAGGATCTTAGTTTGACATTCCAACTGATATTCATAATGTAGAAGTACAACAGTATGTAAAAGTTGTTAGAGCATCGGTACCTAATAATAATGTAAGTTGACAAGTTTTTTAGAGTGATGAGTAGATTGTGATTTTTTTGATTGCAGAAGCTAAGTTTGTAGCTAAAAATTAGTAGAAATGGCAGCAATAATATGACAATCAGATCATGCAATTGAAGTCAAACAAGCTGCCCAAAGATTTGGTAACCTTGGAATCAGTTTTCAATTCAGATGACCAAGTCAGAAAGGACAAAAGTAGCACAATAGTTAAGCAGGAGCATTAGGAGCCCATTGAGATATTCAAAGATAAGCTCCTCAAGATTGGTAAGGTTTGTACCAAAGAGGAACAACAAGCTTTTATTTTGCTATGTCAAGAATTTAGTGATATTTTTGCTTGGGAAAATGAAGATTTAAAGGTTTTAACCCTGAACTAGCTCACACACCATTTAGTTAGAGCCTAATGCAAAACCAGTGAGGCAAAAACAAAGGCCTCTTCATCCCAAGCTTGGGAATCTTATGAAAGCATAATTGAGTAAGTTAATTGAAAGTAATATCATCTTTCCAATTAAGCATACATCATGGGTTTCTAACTTGGTTCTGGTTAGAAAGAAGAATGGTGAGATTAGGCTTTGTGTTGATTTTTGTGATTTGAATAAATCCTCTCTCAAAGACCATTATCCACTCCATTCAATGGAGCATATTTTTCAAGTTGCTTATGGTTCTGATAGATTTTCTTTGTTGGATGGATATTCAAAATATAACCATATTTTAGTAAAGGAGGAGGATCAATACAAAACTACTTTTAGCACCAAATGGGGTACCATGGCTTATAGAAAAATTCCCTTTGGTTTGTCCAATTTAGGGGAAACCTTTTAGAGAGAAATGGACATGGCCTTTCGTGGCCTCATGAACAAGATTGTTTTGGTTTATTTAGATGATGCTACATTTTTTTCAAAGAATGCTAATGAAAATTTTGGTCATTTGAGGTAGATTTTTCAAAGATGTAGAGAGTTTGGGGTTTCTCTTAACCCAAAGAAGTGTATCTTTTCTATCCATGAAAGTAAGCTCCTTGGACACATTGTTTCAAAACATAGTATTAATATTGATCTAGAAAGAGTTTCTGCCATTCTAGCTTTAGCCCTACCAGCACATAAGAAAGGCTTGCAAAGATTTCTTGGTAGGATCAACTTTGTGAGAAGGTTCATACCTAACATTTCAGCATTATTTCAGCCTCTTACAACTATGCTTAAAAAGAACATGAATTTTAGTTGGACTAAAGAGGGTAATAGAAGCTTTGAGCATATTAAGGAAGCCCTTATAGCTGCCCCAACACTCATTAATCCTAACTATGATAAATATTGTATTTTGTATGCATTTGGAGGTGTTGACACTATTTCAACTATGCTTTTTCAGCAGAATGATGAAGGCTTGGAGTAGCTTGTGGAATTTTTTAGCCAAGTGTTGCATGACTATGAGGTTAAATATTCATTTGTTGAAATACATGTGTTTGTTGTTGTTAGAAGCCTCAAAAAGTTCAGGAATATGCTCTCTAACAATAGAATTCAGTTGTTGGTTGCACATCCAACTATTAAATATTTCTTGCTTAACATGGATATTAATGACAAAAGAATAGGCTAGATAACTAAAGTAATGGAATATGATGTTAATAGTAAAGTTACTAAGCTTGTTAGAGGAAAGGGTTTGTTTGAACAACTTTTTGAAAATGGAGAAAACAACCAAGAATATGATGAGCATGTTGCAACAACGCTCAACAATGAAGAACAAGTTGTTGGTCCAACTTCTTTTACAAGTTGGGTGAAAAAAATGATCCATTATTTGCAAATTGGAGACTACCCTGAAGGTTTGGACATAATAGGAAGGAGGTACTATAGGCTTCAATCCATCCCTTATGTTGTTATTGATGGTTTTTTGTATAGAAGGGAATTTTATAGAGTTTTATTGAGGTGCATTGAACCATATCAGATAGATAAACTGCTGGAAGAGTTTCATGATGGTCCTTTAGGAGAACATTTTGCACCAAGGAATACAGCCCTGAAAATTATGAAAGCTAGGTATTATTGGCCAGATCTATTTAAGGATGCATTTTCTTAGGTTAGGAAGTACGATGAATTTTCACTATTTGTAGGAAAGCAAAGGCTTGTAGGCTTGCCTCTACACTCCATTCAAGTAGAGCAACATTTTTCCAAGTGGGGTCTTGATTTCATTGGCCCTATTAACCCACCTTCAAGTGCATGTCACAAATGGATTCTAATTGTAATAGATTACTTTACGAAGTGGACCAAGGTTGTTTCTTTAAAGGAAGCAAATGAAACCTCTGTTTTGAATTTCTATCAAGATTTGGTGTCTAGATTTGGTACTCCTGATTCTATCATTTTTGACAATACATTAGCTTTTATTGGTTTAAGGATTTCTAATTGGTCTGTAAAGAATAACATTTTTTGAATACCTCATCTAAATATTACCCATAGGGTAATGGATAGGTTGAATCAACCAATAAAAATATGATTAAGATCATTAAAAAGACCATTGATGTCAACTAGAGGACATGGCATGACAATTTGAAGTTAGCCCTTTGGGCTAATAGAATAAATCCTAAGAGAGTCACATGTTATTCTCCTTATATTTTTTCACTTATGGTACGGAAGCTAAGTTACCAATTTCCATTGAATTACCTCCTCTAAGTTTCATTAAAGAGATTGAACTGTTAGAGGAGAATCCTATGGAAGTTAGGCTTGCATAACTAATGGAACTAGAGGAAATAAGGAAAGATGCATTGAAGAAGCTTGAGATCCATCAAGTTAAGATGAAGAGTTCTTTTGATAAAAGAACAGTACCAAGAGATTTCAGTATAGGTGATCTTTTTTTTAAATGGGATGAGCTCAAAAGAAAACCTGGTAAACATACCAAGTTTGATGCAATGTGGGATGGACCCTATGTGATCGCTGAGTACAAGCAACATATTTCTTTCCAGCTTTCCAAGCTAAGTGGGAGAGGTATTGCTTATCCTAGTCAATGGGATCCACCTCAAGCATTGTCTCTAAAAACAAGTCTTGCAGTTGTACTATAGAAAGTGTTTTCTACTAATAAGTGCTCAAGGCACATTTCTTTCAATTTTTTTTCTTTCCCAAGGTGTTGTTGCACAGTTTGTTGGCCACTAGGGCCTTTGTAGTTTTCTTTTTGTTTGGTTTTTTGCCACTATTTGGAGTTTTTGCAGCTAAGTTATAGTGTTTTTCAGAGTTTGGAGGGGTAGAATTTGACTCCATGCCCAATGGATGGTTTAGGAAACTGGTCTAGTATGCTTAGCAGGAAATAATTCAACAGAAATCGCCATAAATGTTACCAAATTTCACTTATAGCTCAAATTGATGAAGTTGAAACAATGGATTGCATAAAAAAGTAAAAGGTATTGCAAAAAAAATTTCTATGCTTAACCATTGAATATCAAAGGATGCTATAAAGTAGAATTCAGTTTTTATTATGCAATGTTTTACAGTAGAAGAAATCATATAGATTGCATGAAATTGTTTTTTTTCATTCATTTTGGTAGTAGAAATATACACAAGACTGCATAAATGTGGTTGTTTCATACATTGAAAAGAAAAGAATGCTCAAATGTCCCACACAAGTTGTGGGAGTAGCTGAACTAATGCAACATAAAGGAAAGCTATACAACTAAAGATAAAGTAGAAAGAAACACATGAAAAGAGAATATGTCCATCATTGCCTAGTAGAATCTTCTGTTGATCTTCATTGTCTTTAGATCCTCCTTGATCCTGACCTTCACATGAACCTGCAGATGATTGAAAAGATTTGGTTAGAGATTCAGATATAAACTCTGATCATATGTCCTACCAAAAGAAATATAACCTTCATTCATGATGCATTAATTTAGCTATCAATTATTAGATGTATGCAGGAAAGCCTAAAAATCAAACATCATAGGAGCACTAAGCTTCACTATTTTTTTATCTAACATGTTTGTTCATTGTGTAGGTATAGGTGAAATTTTGTTGCTGGATTTGTCTCTTTTGACATCATAGCATGTGGGTTGGAATGTGGCTCCCACAAGGTTTGAGCCCAGCATGCTAAAGGCTACTATCATTAGTTCACAACTATTCAATTTCTAGTCATTATCTACAAGAGTGCCATCAAAAGAATGCAAATCCTGATACTAGATAGCTACCAGAGTGAAGAAAAAGTCCATCAAAGCTTGGAGAGCAATGCAACAGTGAGGATTCAAGATAATATGCAATCTTATATTAGATAAGCATTTTCCCTTCCTCTGGTAACTGTCTAGTGTCAAAATAACGCCTTGAAAATTCAAGCATACACAATAGAATTATGATAGTCACTATTTATAGTAAAGACAACCAATTTCAAAGGAAGCATCACAAGGGTATGTGAAGCTTCTTCATTACATAATACAATTCTCAGTGAGTAGGAAATAAGGGAAATGTCATTGAGTAGTGATTTATTTTCACAATATGAGGTAGTTCCATGGAATGCAAGCATAATGATCTACAAAACTGAATAAAAGTGCACCTTTTCTCATTAAGGAGTTATGTTTGCATACAAATACTTTATGTTTTCATTGCTTAGTTTCATTGAATGGTGTTATCATCATGATCTTATATCTTTTATTGATGTCATACAATCATTGTTTCCTATTGTCTATATCATATGGAATGCATACAATAAGAGAATCAAAGCAGTCATAGTCATCTTGACTGACGGATGGTCAAAGAAGGGAGCTTGCAAGGCATGCCAAGGTGTATAGAATAGTGGACAACCTCCATAATTATGCAATTACAATAAAAGGTGCAACATTCTATGTTTGTGAATAAGTTGTGTTTCATGACAAATAGAAAACATTACATTGACAATGTTTCATAATTGTTATGCCTTGCATAACCACCCCATTTTGTTTTTGGTCAAAATGGGTCCCCCTTGTATTTTTTTGTCCTTGGTGTTCTTGTTTCGGTCTTAAGAGTTGTTCTTTTTTCTCCTAAGTTTTTGGGTCTTTTATTTTTTGTAGGTTTAGGATGCAGGCCGAAACCAGACTTAGAACTTTGACAAGGTTCCTAATCCAATTTCTGTTCCAGTCCTGACTCTGTTTCTTGCCTTGTTGGATTCTTTGTTGTTTTGTTTATCTTGGGATATTGGGTTGTTTTCTCCCTTGGGTTTTCTTTTGTTTTCCTCCTCTTTATGTTTCTTTTCCTTTTGGTGGAAGTGGAACCAGAATGAAAACTGGATCTGGAAATTTGTAAAAGTTCCAAGTCTTGGTTTGGTTCTCTAGCTCCCGTTTAGTCTGCCTTGTGGTTTGTTCATGTTTTGTGTCCTATTATGGGATGAGCTTCATCCCGGTCATGTTTCCCTTAGTTATTTTGTTTTCTTGTGTCATCATTCTTTCCCATTTTTAGGATTGGAATCAGAGTTGGACCCGAACCTAGAATTTTGCAAAGTTCCAAGTCTAGGTTTGGTTTCAATCTTGCCCTCCTTTCTTTGTTGTCTTTTCCCTATCGCGGGACCAGAGACAGATCCAGAATGAAATGTGGAACTTTGAAAAAGTTCCAAGTTCTATCTAGACTTAGCTTCCACTCTCGCTTTACCTCTGATTTTCATGGTGATTGTGTACTCCCCTTTGCTCCAATTCTGCGCCCGACCAACCACATTAATTGCATTAATTGCAAAATCCTCACACGCACAAAATGATTTTAAACCTTAATCGAGGATTATTTGGATCATTACAATTATCCAAAACATCTTAACGATCAAGAGAGCGGAAACAACTTGAAGAGGAGGATGATTTGGTTGTAGGAGAGCATTCATGAGTAGATCCTTATCGGTTTTCAACCCTTTTTGGTTGCGTTTCAAGGTGGGTGGGGTTCTTCCATTCTCTCTTTGTGTTTTCTCATTTTTTTGCTTCATTTTTTCTTCATGTGTTTCCACTCTTGTTGTTGTTGTTTTTCTTTTATTGGGTCTTTCTTTTGTTTTTCATTTGTCTTTTGCTTTCCCTATTTGTTTTCGTTTGTCTATTGTCATTTTCTCCATTCTCGATGGCGGTTCCATTCCACTGTACCCTAGTTTAGATTAGGGCTTCATTTTTTAGGGGTTCTGGTACTTGGAGTTGTTTTAAATCTTTCCTCAGACTCTTTTGATCTTATTTCTTGTCAATCTTACGAATTTGATCGTAGGGTTTTGATGCCCTAGTTTAATTTCAGTTGACGGGCCATATGAATTAGGGTTTGTGTGTTGCACCCTTTTTGCGTAAATTCCTTAGCTCACTCGATCTTGGTCTCATTTGTCCCAGTGGGGTCGAGCTTGAATTCTACCTCCCTCCACCTTCTTTTTAACCTAAGTTCAAACTAATGTGGACATGTGGGGAGAATCTTCCTAGCTCTAGTAATACATAGTGGAATCAAAGTGAAAAATGAACTTGCCCATGAACTTTTCACCTAATAGTTCAATTTCAGAAATGATCCCACTCCCGATGGGTTCTGATTCCAATTCTGATCCCACCAGCCTTATCGGAACCAAACCACCAAATGGTATGAAATGTTGGAACTTTTGAAAGTTCCAATTTTTGCTATGGTCTTAGTTCTGGTTTTGATTGTGTTTATTTTTTCAACTCTCTGGTTCCTAATCTTCTCCTGGTCCTCCTCCCGGCAGGTTTAAAATTTTACTAAGTATGAAGGGCTACCTAGGGAAGGATAGACAAGTATGAAAGGTAACACTTGTAATAATGATTCTCATGCCTTTTTTTGGTCTAATCCAAGGTTTTCTTGCATGAGTAAATGATGTTAGGAGCATCTAAAGAGGTTTCACAAAACGAAGGGAAAGTTGTAGAAAGCTCAAAGGGAGTGAAGCCAAAGAAGATAAGCGTAGAGCAATTTCCTTACACTTTGAGATATAAACACCAAGATACTACTCTTATAGCCAGCAAATTGGATTCAGGATGGGCTGACATTACATAAACTAATTTGGGGCCATTCAATTGTGATGAGTTATTTATAGACACTTTCTCAGAGGAAGTGATTGGGAGGGATGAAAGAATAACCCAATCCAGACTGGCACATGTCACTCTCTTCCCTCTATTAGTTCAGTGTCTAGAGCTTATACTCATAGCAGTAGGGGCTTACAATCCTACATCATGGTAGTGTGTAGACCTCTAGGGGAATGTAATCATTGATCTATCTCCACAAATTATGAGGTTCTTGTTCAATGCACCTACCCCTAAGAACCTCAAGCAATTGAATGAAGCAGATGCATTGCAGTTATTCAACAGGGACAAGGAAGCTAATAGGTCTCACATGAATAAAAAGTGGTTGAAGAATGAAAAGAAGTCTTTGACTAAGGTTCCTAAACAACCCAAAAGGGGAGACTTCAAAAAGGAAATTGATGACTTAATCATGATGATTTCCAGGGTGTTTAGAAAGAAAGACTCTGCATATTTTAAGGAATGGATGTTTCCATTCATTGAAACTATTTTGGATGGTAGGAAATAGTTTGATTGGGGCATACCCTATCAGATAACTTGCACAATCAAATGCTCAAGGTGGGGCAAACAAAGAACTTCTTCATGACCTCCTATGTTATATATTCAGCTACAAGGATGGGCATATTCCCTAGATTGAATGTAGTAGGCATATTAGGGGAGGCTCCTAGACAAAAGGCATGGGAGCACTATTATTAGTTGACCCTAAAAACCTTAGAGATACATTATATAAGGGTTAATGATGCATTCCTTTATGTCATTATTAACCTGTTGATAGGAGATGTTGGATATAGGATGAGTAGGGAGGCTATGTCTTTCATTGTTGAATGGGGACATTGGTATATCCAGTACCCCAAGTTCTCTTACTTTAGGTTGGCAAGTTTTGATGGACATCCTCATTGACTACCAAGATGTTGCAGTGATAGGATTGTTCTTATGGAGTTTATATATCATACTATGGGAGTTAATACAATTTTTTCTTATAAACACAAGCCCAGATGCCACAAATTTCCCATGAAGCTAGGAGAATATTGTTGTGTTAACAATTTGGCTACAAAGGAAATATGTGAAGAATTAAGTTACTTGAAGTTGGGATTGTATATAGCCCGAAAAAACTTTGACATAGAGCATAAGATGAATGACTTAGCCCCCACCATTTTTGATAAACATTATAACTTGTTGGAGGATTTTTGGATAGATTTGAAGGATGATTATGATGTAAGGAAAAAGGAAATATGAAAGGCTTACCATCCCACTAATGATTGAATATGGGGTAAAGGAAGACATTCCTAAAACACTATTAGATGATGGTGTAGTTTTGGACCTCGGGTATGAAGCAGAAAATATAGGTACCAATAACTTGGACCCAATAAATTGGGATGAAGAGGAGTTTATAGATATTAAAAAAAAATCAAGGATAGTGATGGATAGGAGTATCCAATGGGTGGTAATGATAATAAGGGAGCTAGAAGCTCAATCCTCAAAGAAGAGAAAAGCAAGAGGTACCAAAGGTTATAGGAGAACTAAGAGGAGGATGGTCCCTAAAGAACAACTAGAGTATTATCCTCCTAGCCCTAGAAGGGATGCTGATCCAGGAGCACTTGCTCAAGATACCCATGAATCACAAGGTGGGGAGACTACAATAGCTGGAGAAGGAGCCTCATCTCAACCCTCTCTCCCAGAAGAATCTACTAGAGAAGTACCTGCAAGTAGCCTCCATGAGCAAGCCGATACTCTTAAGCAAAAGGAGGTTGAGATACATGACATAGACACTAATTCAGAGGCCACACAATCAAATAATAAGCATCTTTTGATTGCATTTGCTAAGGATATTGAAGATGATGGGACTGAGCATGTCCTAACTCTAGAGGACCAATGGAAAATCTTTGAGGATGCAAAGGAGGTTGATGCCAAGGAACAAGCTGATGCACTTGCAAAACAACAAGAGTTGTAAGCTAGAGAAAAAACTGAAGAGCTAGCAAGGAAACATAAGGAGAAGGAGGACCTCTTTCAAGAGAAAAAGAAGAATGAATGGAAAGCTAATGTAGAGAGGGAAAAGTTGGCTCTCTTGCAAAATATCCATGATATTGAAGAGGAGAAGGCCCAACAAAGGAGAGAAAAGGAAGACCTTGAGGCCAAATCCAAAGCTATAGAGGACACCTAAAGGAATAAAGAAGAAGAAAATATCTTACTAAAGAGAAGAGAGGTAGAAGAACAAGCCAAACATGAATGAGAAGTGGCCAAAACGTGGGAGAGGGTTAAGGAATTGGAAAAAAAAAAGAATGATATGTTGGAAGAAAGGAGGTTGGAAGAAGAAAAGGAGAATGTTGAAGTTGATAGGCTAGCTAAAGAGATGGCAAAAAAGGAGCAACAACAAGAGGTTGATTCTCAATCTAAGGTAACACTTTGGAAACCCCTCTCTTCTACCACTTCTTCACCAGAAGTGATTACTGCTCTTGCTTTCCCAACATGGTTAAAGCTTAACTTGGAGAGGAAACAAATAGTCCAGCCTCAACCCCTAAACTAGGATGATATGATGAAGGAAATTGAGGAGAGGCCCAAGAAAAAGGATTGAGTCCTTCATTCCATCAAATTGACAGATGTTGGAGAAATTGTAGCTGAATGTTCCATTCCTATGGTTGAAAAAGATAAACATGAAATGCAGTTGAGTCATTATCAACTAGGAACTATGAACTTGAGGAGTCCTACAAGGAATCAAAAAATGGATCTTATTGATATTGTAGGATCTTCTACTAAATCAAGGATGATAAAAGATAAGCAAAGGAAGGATGAGCTCAAAGCTCAATTGGATCAATTGCATAGGTTCTTAAAAGACTTGTCTTCTCATGTTTCTTTGCAATTTTCTTCTCTTCAGATACCAATTTTGTTGAGTAAGAAAGAAGTTGATGACCTTGTTGAAATGAGAAGAAAATTAGGGATGTTGGATAGATGGACTGATAGGTTGAACCAAGAGGTGGAAGAATTGCTTGTTGAAAGTCATAAGGCTCATAAAGGTGCATGGGAATCAGTCAATGACATGACTGCATATGCTGAGACCCTCTGGAAATAGGAGGAAGAATACAAAGAACATGTCAAGAGATTGAAAGAAATCAATAAGCTACCTCAACAACACTTCTAGAACAATCCATTCTTGAAGAAGATAATGTGGATTTTATTGAGAAAACTATTAACATTATCAAATTTCGGTCTTCATCTATTTTTGCACATAGGAATAAAGTACAATAGGCTAGTAAGGATTTGGTAGATCAAATTGTGGAGTTGGAGGCAATTGTAGCCATGATTGTGAATGAGGATGTCCTTGTAAAGGATGGTTTCCCTCTTCATGAGCTAAGGAACAAATGGAATAGTAGATTCCAAGAGGAAATACAGAAGGGAGCTGATGCTGATGATTTTTTAATTGATAGGTTCATGGATATAAAAGAGGTAGTAAAGATTTCTTAGAAGGAGCTTGCTAAGTTGAAAGATATGCAGAAGTTCACCTCTGCCGAGTTGAAAAGGATAAAATTTGAAGAGAATTGGGTAGATGGGCCAGATGTAGATATACTTAAATAGGAATTAGATAATTATGATGAATATCTAATTGAGAAGAAGACAAAGGAGTGAAGTGGTTGTGGAATATTCTTGTTTGAATGAAGCATCAAATGGAACAGCCAACTGGGCAGCTTTCTCTCCTACTTTTCAGGGACATGACACAAGCTCAACTAAGTATCCCCAACTGTTCAACCTTCTCCCTTTGTAGGAATATTTTTTATGAAGAGTTATCATTGGTTAACTAAAGATGATGATAGGCAGTTGCCTTATTCAGCCCCAGTTGCTCCTTGATTTGTGGATCTCATTTTTTGATGAGAGGAATTAGTGCTAAATTGCCTACATGTAGAAATTTTCTCCATATTGTAAAGGTCGGCTAATTGAAGTCAATATTGGCTTCCTAAAGAGAGATCTAGGATACTTTTTACAGTTCTTATAAGTTTTATAGTTTATGCAAAGATACTAAAACATTTTTACAAGTTTTAATACAATTTATGTTATTTTCAGTATTAGTTTAATGGTAATGTTGATGAACAATAGTCATTCGTATGCCAGTGAGTTTTGTTGTGCATAAATGTCTCTTATTTGATGAAAATCAATAGAATATTTTGAATCTAAGACTATTTCATTGAGTATCTGTGAATGGGATCTCTTTATGTTTATTGATCTATGAATTCTAGTAATGAGTTGGTGATATGTTCTTGTTTGAAAATGAAGTTTAAAAAAAAAGTGATGATGAATGATTGTATGTCTTGAATTTGTACAATGAATGAATGCAATGGTATAGAGTATTCTATGGATTGTATCATTTTATGGTTTTAGTTTTTTGGAGAAATGCTCATTATGAATTTTATATGTTTGAATTAAAAGAAATCTGCATTTATCCTTTCCTATCTTGAGCTCTATTCTATCTTTTGATGTTTATTTACACCCCCCAAAATATTATATTAGTTTGTATTATGTAGTTTGTACCCTTTACCAACAGGCCCCTTGAACATTACAGTTGCATAGGCCACTAAACAACATCAACATAGTTCAGAACCAACTACAGAGACCTTAGAAGATAGGTAGTTTTAGATTATTTATCTTTTTAAGGAGAAATAGAGTATAAATATTCTATTTTAATGTTGTTGTGTTACATTTACCATCAATAATAAGGAGTAGCAATGTGCATGCAAAGTGATATGTCTAAATTTAGTTACAGTAAGCAACCCTTCACTCATGTTTTGAATTGTAATTTTTTAAAGGAGAATTGAGAAATAATAGTTCTTATTCAAAGGTGCATTTAAAAAATAGAATTATTTTTGTGGGGTAGCAATGCTTGGATGTTGATGTTTGATTCATGTTCAAAGTGGATAGTCATGAAAACACAATATTTCTTGAGGTTACCTTTGCATGAGTGAATAGAGTAATGGGACAACCATTAAAGTAGCATAAAGAGCACAGAGAGACAACACATATGACTGAGATATCTAATATAGAAGAGCAATCATTATCAAGGAGCAGTGAGTCTTTTGAAGATAAAGTACAAAGGTGTCATGAAAGTGAAAATAAGTGCATTTTTTCTTTCCAAATGAAAACACACTAGAGTAAACATCCAATACAATGAATAAATTATTGACATTGTACCCATTATTGCATATGTGATGCATCTGTGTGTAAGTTTTCAAAGTGCTTGGAGGGTGACAAAGAGTTGAAAAAGGAGAATCTACTAGCAATAAAATAATAAGTGGATTTTTTGTGCATTTTATATGCATTAGAAAGCCATGGTAAGAGAAAGTAGGTGCCATAGTGAAAGTTTGTCCTCTTTTCATTTTCTCAAAAATGGAGTGAGGGATTTGTGAACGTGTGGAAACCCAGAATGTTCAGTGAATGAAAACATGTGAATGCAAGCGGCCTCAACATAATCACAAGGGCATGCTTTATCATTAAAAGCTAAGTATGATGAAATAATACAGAAAATGCAAATGCTTTTGTAAAAAGGGTTTGGGAGGCAGAGAAGTGCAAACCTAGTTTCTTGCAAACCTTAAGGCCAAGCCAAAGAGAAGGGTTTTCCTCTTGTTTTCCAAGAAATGAGAAGCCATGACCAAGGGTTTTGAGGCCTTTCTTTCTAAAAATAAAAAAGGAGGAACCACGACCAACAAAAGAAGAAACCCTCAAGCTTGTACAAGCATAAGAAGCACCCAAAAATTTTAGAGGCCACGACTATGGAAGTATAGAAAGGTCGCAGAAATAAAGAAAATAAAAAACTAGAATGCAAAGAGTTTCTTTATTTTGTAGAAATAATGGAACCCGTGAATTCATTTATACCCATAACGCACAAAATAAACAAACAAATTCATTATTTTTTCTCTTATTGAGCTCAAATCGAGCATCTTGTTGATAAGAAATAAGAAGGAATGCAAGGTTCAAGTGGTAGAGAACTTGCCTAGGTTTTTTGATGAGAAAATGCAATCAAACCTGTAAGAGTAGCTCCAAAGAAACTCATCAAAATAATTCATGGCAGCTTCAAATCAAAGGAGAATATAAGCAAAGTGTCACAAAGTAGAAAATGCACAAGTAAAAGGAAGAACTCGTGGGTTAAACCCCTAGAAATACATTCAGAGTGAAGGAAATAAAAGATCTTTGCATTTTTTGTAGAAAGAGATACTCACCATGCGGGTTTCTTGTAGAAAAAATCTTCTAAGACTCCATGAAAATCTCAAGAGAAACCCTAATGACAATGCAGAGGTAGACCCAGGTCTTCACCCAAAAGGTCAAGATGCAAATGAATGCGAAAAGAAAGGAGGCCAAATGTTTTGTGTTTAGGGTTTCCTCTTACCCTAAGTTAGCCTTGTGGATTTTTTCCAAATAATTTTAAAATTTCATGCCTTGCTAATACCTTTGTGGTATTATATATTTTTCCTTTGCATATATTTTTTATACCTAGGCATCTTCATGCCTTAGTCTATTTTTTCTGATTTTTGAGAAAATCAAATTTCATGTGAGCCCTATTTCTTTGCATAGAATAAATCATATATATCATATAAACCTTTATTTTTTCCAAAAATTCAATCAAAGACTAGGTTGACTTTCTTTATTTTGCAAAAGTTAAAACTACAAGATATTTTAAGACTAAAGCAATGTTCTATAAATTGTTTTAGTAATTGTCATTTAAAATGCAATAAAGAAGGCAAGTACATAATATGTAGAAGGAAATTTCAATTACTTTCCTTTCTCGCTTGAGTTCCTTGAGATGCAAAATATAAAAAAATTAGTGAATTGAGCCTTCTTTTCCTTATTTCCAGTTAATTTTGGCTGATTTTGGAGTCTTCTTGGGTCAATCTACTTAGGGAGGAAACTTTCCATCTTTTCTCACTCATTTTGAGTTAGTTTTGACCCTATTTTTGAGGTTTTTCTCCTTGAATGACACTTGGGTTTCTATTATGGTGTGCAATTAACTCATATTTTTCCCATTCACTCATGAAGGCACATTGGAGATATATATTGGAGGAAACTTAGTTTTTTCAGAATTTTAAGTTCATATTATTGCTTCTTCCTCTCTTGATCACTTGCAGAGAGTTTTGTAAGCATTTTGTAACTTAGATTTTCATGATATTATGATATAGCAGCTCCTTTCAGACCAATAGACATCAGTGTTCTCCATTTTCATGTTTTGTCTCATCTTTGCAGTAAATGATCTGATGTTTCATTGTGATTCAACTTTTGAATCCTTTTCTATGTCTCCTTGTTGCATATTTGAGCACAAAAGTTTCATGTAATGCAGGTTGTGTGTTGTGTTTAATGTTGTTAGTGGATTGAATTTGTGATAAAAATTTTGTTTTTCCTTCATGCAAGCCTCTAATTTTCAAACCTTCATACAAAATACTTATGCATTGCATTGTTTCAGTTGGAATTGTGAGAGTAAAAGTCTTTGTTAAACTGATTGTGAGCTAGGTTAGTGAATAAATTTATAAGTTTTTGGTGCATCATCCTTTAAATTTTAAGTTTTATTTATTTTTATTTCAAGCTATCCTTATACCCCTTTCCTCAAAAAATTATTTAGTTTAGGTTATCTACAAGGGGAACCAACCCTCTCTAGACATTCATTCTCCCCATAAGTCACCCATAGCTTGAGGATGTTTCCATGTTACACGGGATAGTTGAGTCTAACTTAAATAGGGTGCAATCCTGATTGATAACAATTAATTTCAACCAAAGTAAGAAAACTAAGAAGAATGATTGAACCTAACTGTAAATGCACTTCAAATCAGTAGTGAACATCTTAGGTTTTATATATAATGAAGCAGTAGAATAATGATGATTACATTTAGAAATGTATCAGTAAAACAACAGTGAAAGAGAAAACCTATAGTTAGATCTTTATTACATTTAGTAATAAATTACACCATACATATAACCAAAGTTTAGGTGACAGGCTTACAAGTTAAGGTGACAGGCTAGTTAAGGTGATAAAACATCATCATAATCATCTACATTGCCACCCATATGAGACCATCTTCTAGGATTATTATTGATCTATGACTACTCTTATGCAGGTTTGATTGGAAAATCAGATCTAGCATTGATCCTTGTATTCGAATCTTGGAAACCCACATGTTATACTTGAATATCTTTATTTTGCATGACAATGATGTGGAGTTGAATCTAGTTTTCAACTATTTGAGATTTAAGCACTAATTATTTATTTCTCCATAGATATGTTATATATGTGTAAATTTTTTTGATGTGGATTCTATTTGGTAGGCCTTATTCTTGCTCATCATTATTGCATTTATATGATTATTGCAATGAGAAAATTTTATTGATAGTACCTAATATCTAGTTCATTTGAATATTTAGTAGTAGTTTATGGTGCATGAGAATCTTTGTTCACTTTTAGTAGAGTGTTAGCAATGATATTCATCATGATTCCATGTATAAATTGGTATTAATTTTAGTGGGAGATTTATGCAATTACATAATATGTTTTATCTTCTTTTTTTTCCAATATTTTGGTTCTAAGTTGTTGCAGTGTGTTGTGATTCATGGATAATCTTTGATTAGAAGATGGATGATCTTTTGCAATGGTTTTTTGTGTCATAATGAGCTCTTGGATCCTTCCCTTAGATAATAGCGATATTTTAATGAAATATTTGGTTCTATTGAGAAAGGATGTGTGGCAATAGTGTCTTCAATGTTTGGAAATTGTAGTTGTAATTTACCATTTGGGAGCTCATGGTGTTGAGTTATTTTATTGTGTTGGGACAATGGAGGGTTTTTAGTTAGGAATTGGTTACATAGTTCAGTGTGAGCTTTGGCAGTGATCATGATTCATCATTTTATGATGGGTGGTTATTTTATTTGATATCCTAGGAGGAGATGTTAGATCATAGTGTTATGATATGTTCTATATTCTATAGTTTGAATTTTGACAAGGGTATTGTTTTTTCTGTTTGGTTGAGTATTAATCAATTTCTTGGAGCTTCATGATTTTGCAGGGTTGTATTTGAAGTTGGTATGGATTGATTGATGGATTCTCATGGCTACTAGAGATATATGGGTGAGGCTAGGAGATCTCTTATGTATGGGATCATATGTTGATATGATTACTCTTTGATGAGTATTTCAACAAAAATATCAAGGAGCCTACACTTGGCTATGGATGTGAATCCATTATGCACCTAAAAATAAGATTTTCATTATATAAAAGAAACCTATAACAAACTCTTTCACAATATAACTAAACCTATAAAAAGCATCCAATTCTTTCACAATCTCAAGAATTTCAAATTGTTACATGGTAGTCAATGTCTTATGAAAAGATACCCTCCTATTTATGTAACTCATCTCTTATAATACACAAGGAAGTATATTTCTTTTTGTCCCAATACAATACAATAAGATTTCTTTCTCCCTATCTATCTATGGCTTTGATTTATAGTTGTAGGCCCCATGAATAATTTTACAAGCACTCTTTCAACATTTCAACTTGAATAACCAAGAAATAAAATAACATAAAGAGGAACTTGAACCAAATTCAAAGTTCAAACCCAACATAGAAATCCTTTGATATGAAATTCATTCATACATATTATTTTCGAATTTCTATTTGAAGTAGACAACTACTTTTCACCCTTTTGTAGAAATATCTCAAACCCTCGAACACTTGGGGTATACACAATGAGGACCCTAATGACTGCATTTTATACACACAAAAATTTACACTAGTTTCATCACAACATCACACATAGGGATTGCCTTTTTTATGGTTGTAAGATTCAACATGAGACACAAAACAATAACTAAATACATAAACATGATTCATATAGATAATGGATGCATTGATTCTCAAGAAGGACCCACAAACACTCATACTTGGCACATTCAAATTTACAACCATTAATGAACTTCACAAGGAGCGAAACAATAACTATTTAATGTAATGAGGGTTTCGAATTACCTCTGAATTCCCTCCAATGGGTGTCCCAAAATTTGACTTCATTGTAGAGGGCCTTGTCGACTTCAAATTCATTGTAGCAAACTCTAAATTCCTTGCATGCCTTTTTAGAATTCTCCAGGTCCTCTCCAAACTAGCTTTATCACCCAAGCGAGTAGCTGACCTCTACCAAATTCTGCACTCTACTCTACTCCCCACTCTCACCAACAACTTTTTAATTCACTACTAACCCTACGCACAATACAACCCACTCCCGCCAATAATTTCTCAAAAGTTCATATTTTTTAATTAATTTCTTTAATACCATAGTTTCTAATTTTTATTTGTGTGACTAATTATTTAGTCATTTATAGTATTGATTTTATCTGATGATCAAATTAGTCATTTATATATGTGTTGCAAAAAATGACTAGAATTTAGTCATTTTTAGTTGTCGTGACTAAAAGTTTTAGTCATAGAGTCATTTATTTTCCAAATTATACTAGTGGGTGAACTAGCATTGATCCATAACAATGAAAGAAATGACATGAGCTAAATAACTAACAATCTACTGACTCATAGACTAGAAACACTTATGGGTTCAGTTATTAATCCTATTTTATGTTGATTTTATGCATACTTTCAGACAGTATTAGATAAACCTTTCAAACAATACTCCTATACTATGCTATCTTTTCATGTTTATTATACAACCTTTGACCCAAATCATATTAATTAAAATATGGTTATAATATAGTAGCATTGCATGGTTTATATGTAAATAATATATGAAATGTGGATGTAATTTTGTGTTTAATTATGGTAGTTAGCTTTGTGTATATGTTTTGTGGATTAACCTCTTACAACTCAAGAAGGAATTGTAGCACACAACAACTGGAGTTGTAGCCCACAACAAAAGGAAGACTTGGACAATGAAATAGGGGAAGTGCCAAATCAAGCTAAATGTAATAACTACCATATGAAGACACCTGATGGACTTGGTTGTGCATGATTATGATAGTTAATAAAGCATTGGAGAAGAAGAATTCTTTTTTTCATAGAATTTTGAATAATTGTTTGTGTGTTTTACATGCAATTATGTTTTATAGAGTTTCATTTCTATTAGAAATCTTCTTTCTTTTTAGTTATAATTTGAATAATTCAATCTTAACTATATACTCTGATATCTAGGAGTGATAGTTAATGATTGCAGTTAGTTTTTGCTTAGAATAAACTTGAACCTATGCTTGTATATAGCCAGTGGTTGAGTCCTTAGATAAGTTAGTTGATTTCAATGTTTTCTATCAGTTTCTTTTCAGTTTTAGTTATCATCTACAAACATGTTGATTATTCAGAATGATTTCATTGAATACAATCTGTGAAGAATATTTTGTGTAATCTTTTGTGATGCATAATGAATGACGTTCAATTTCACATAGATGTGTAGAGTTTGATATTTAGATTTGGTTCTAGTTAGGTGAATACAACCAATTGAGTAGGCCACTCAAGGTAATTTTTCTTCACTCTATTTATAGTTGTTCTATTTATGATTCAGTAGTTATTTCTATTACCATTGTTTCATAAATTGCATGTAAAGCAGAATAGATTCTCATACTTTGATTATTAGTAATGAATGTTCATGAGCATGCATATATTTGCTTAATCTAAAATACTCCATAGATTAGAATAAGTTTAATTTCTAGTTTGAGTAGTTTTGAGTTAGTTCAATAATTCTTTATTAGTAGTAGTTCAGTTACAAGTGAAGTTGTAGGCACCTGTAGCAATTAGCTCTAGTTTATTTCTTTCACTGTTATGTAATTTTGTAAATTTCTAGCAAATAGAAAACTTTGAATAGGATAACCTAAGTAGCCTTAGGTATTTGAAGGCACACATAGTGCAACACCATCACAAGTTTACAAATTTAATGTAGTCTTTACAACATTGAGTGGAATGTTCAACTAGACATACCTCTAAATTGTGTAGGTTCTACCTAGTTTATAGTACATTAGTTCATACTCTACATTTTTGGCACCATTTTTGGGGATAGTGCTATCTTCATAGACTTTTTTTCAAAGCATTCATATATTACACTTTGTTCTCAACATTAGGACTATTAGACTTAATCTTTTTCACAACATCACAACACTAAAAAGATACACTAACACTGTGCAGGACGGCTACTATATAAAGCCATATTTCATGTATGAAGAGGTAGAGAGATTCATTGGGGAAGATTCCTCCCCTCTACATGCCAGGAAGCCATAGAAAAAATTGGTGAATCCAACATTGAGAGCAAGGGTAATGTTGAAGAAATTTCCCTATCACCAACATCTAGCACACAAACATAGGGGACATACCGAACCATGGGTGATGTAGTGGATGATCCTAAACGTGCCACCTTTTAGTTCCCAATCACCAACTGAGAAAGGGATATTGTGCTAAAGAATATCCCTCCTTCAACATTACTAGTCTTTTATGGGTTGGTTCAACTGAAGATCTAGATACATTTATGTTTGAATTTTATGTCTTATGCAGAATTTATGACTATACGTTTGATGCTCATAGGCTCAAAGTCTTCCCTGCCACTCTAAAAGATGCAACCCTCAGATGGATTATGGGATTAAGCAAGGATGTTGTTCCTGATTAGGATACCATGAAAACATTGTTCTTGGAGAAGTACCAAGACTATTGTAGAGGACTTGATAGGAGGAGAGATGACATTTTTAGAATGTCACAAAAGAAGGATAAGCCATTGGAAGATTATGTGGGGTATGTGCAAGATGATCATGGAAAAAATAAGCCCTTAAGTGGCAATGCAAATTTAGAAAAATCAGAGTTAGGCAACTTGACGTAAAAATTTGAATAAGTTATCTATATTATTTGAAAAATATGTAAGAATAGAATCTGTGGAAAATTGAATGTAGTTTCTAAACTACTAGGTTTATTTTTCTAAAAAAAAAATCTATTTGGTGAAAATTTGAAATTTCAATGCAGTAGTACTTAAATTTCAGGGAAAAAATAAGAAGTAGGTGTTTGTTTGACCACCCTAACCATAATAAAATGATAATATTTTTTTATAAGATTTTAGATATAAGTAGAGGACTCATATCTAGATGTGATGCATATTTTTCTAAATTTTTTTCCAAGTAAATAATTAATTATGATTTTTTTATTACAACTTTTAAAAAATATAAAAACTCGTATATCTGACCACCTTAACTTGGTCAAAACTTCATGAAATTCATTTTTTTTTAATCCTATAGTATGCGAAGCATAGAATGTGATGCATGTTTTGGATTCAAAAAATGTGATACTATTTGAAAGATATAGATGTTTTTCAATCAGGCTATCAATTAGGACTTTAGTCGTAATTCTAATAGAAAATGAATAATAATTATTTATTAGATTCAAACTAAATCATAATTTATATTGGTGGAAAGTTGAGAAGCTCCTTTACAAACCCTTTTTGTTTCATCAATTTTGGGTATAAAAAATCCGTCAGCCACATGGGCGAAGTTTGGAAAAGCAAGGTAAGTTGTTAAACATGTTTTTTGTGTTGACTTCTTAGGATTGGCAGGTCCAAACCAAAATCCAAAGCAAGCCTGAGGCTAATCCATAGGCATTAAATTTTGTGTCAGACATATCGGATATCGGATTCAAATCAGATATTTGAATCCATATCTGATTTGAATCTGATATCTGATATCAGATATGTTTTATATAGAGTTGCAAAAATGTTATACAATTTATAATATATGATTTAAAAAATACAATAAATTTTATAATTTAATATATAATATACAATATAGTTTATAATATAATATATAGTATATAATTTATGATAATCTCTTACCAAATTATGTATTTAATTTATAATATATTATATTATTATGTATAATATTTAGATATTATTTCAATATTTTAGTTAATGTATAAATATTTAAATATATATATATATATTACTAATATATAAAATATTTAAAAATATTATCTTTCCCTCTCTCTCTCCATCTCTCTCTCTCCCAAGTCTCTCACTCAATCACTCTTATCTCTCCCCCCTCTACCCTCTATCTCTCTCTGACTCCCTCCCTCTCTTTCACTGACTCCCCCTATCTATCTCCCCTCTACCCTTCACCCTAAACTCTTAACCCTTAACCTGAAACCCTCTACCCTCTACTCTCTCTCTCTCAAGTCTCTCTCTCCTAACCCCCTCTCCCTCTCCTAGGCCTCTCTCCCACTCTATCCCACCCTATCCCACCCTCTCCCACCCTCTCCCATCCTCTATCCCACTCTCTCCCACTCTCCCACTGATATGGTAGGGTTGGATGGAACACTCACTGTTCCATGCTTTGGGTCTCACCTGGGTGAACCCCTTTGGTGTCACTCTCCACCACCTTAACCTATATGCCCTAATACTTGTTAGGCACCCCTGGTTCTCCTGGCCAACCCTACTATCATCTTCATTTCCTTAACCAAGCCAATCTTGGTGCTCTCTCTACTATTCTCTCCTTAGCCCTTAATCTCCCTAAAGACTAACAACACCTCAACTCTCCATTAGACCTTGCAGGGGTATAGAGATGCCTTCAATAGTTTCCAACCATTCTCCTAAGGTTCCTAGAGGTTCACAACACTTCACCTTTTCATCACTTTCACAAAACCTCATCTAGGGTTAAAAAGGCTACTAGCCCTTGAGCCCCAATTAGGTCTCCTAACCCTAGAAAAGTGGAAACCACTCCAAAAACCTCCAAATGACCTAGGATATTTTCTTGGGGTTTGTGTTTCCCATGCCCACACCTTGAATATTTTTGGGGTTTGGAGCCTATACTGTCTGTACACTACCCTTACTAAAAAATGGCCAAAAACTAGGGTTTATAAGCCTTTTCCAGGTTGCTTCCAAACTGTCAGAGTTTTCTCACACCAAATGGGTTGATGGAGCCTCCTCTTGACCACCAGGCCTTGCCAAGACTCTCAGCTGAATTCTCCAAGAGGAAATTTTTCAAAACCTTAGCACCCCTGCAAGTTAGGTGTCTTGCACTCCTTGTCTTCCCTAGCCGGACTCTGCCTAGCTCGCCTAGGGCAAGACTTTGCTAGCAGCTCCTACACACACAAGCCCTAAAACCTACCATATGTAAAAACATGGAGTCTAGGCACTGTTCCCAAAGGTACGTATAGTTTGTACGATGGGAAAGTGGTCTAGCACTCCATTTCCTCAAAACTGTCTAGTTCAGACCAGCAATAGGGTAAAAGAAAACTATTTACAAATGGTGCTTGGAAATTGAACAAGGAAGCTAATTAATGTTACAAAATTCTTGTATGCTACCAATAATACACCCTACAATCAAAATAGTAGCAGTTCTAATCCATTAAATCTCTATTTAGATGCAAAAATTAGAAATTGTAGCACAAAACGTTGTCTTCCTTCAATTTCACAAAATTTCACTACAACATCAACGCTTCCAACCCTGTGCCATGGTTGAAGCACACCTTAATATGCTCCAAAAATAGTTAAGCTCTTTTTGTCAAACCTATTGATGACCTAATGGCAAAAATTATAAAATCCACTGTGTTTTTCAACCTTTGCTAACTTTTGAAAACTCAGCAAGATGAGCTTCTAAACTTATTCATCTCTTCAAAACTTCTTTCCTAGAGATAAAAAACACCTCTAAGCTATCTTCACAATGGTCAACATGACCTTTATGAAAACAAAACAAAATTATCCTTCTAGATTTCCTATTTACCTAATGAAACAACATGTTGTTCCTTAGGTGCTCCTACACCATTCTCCCCCTCTCTGCCCAAACACTAAGGAATGGAAGGAGAGATCAATGATAGGTCAATACCAAACTTCTTGAATTGATCTTCTTGTACCCATGTGGCTTCTGATTCATGCTTGTTCTTCCACTTGACAAGGTGCTCCATGTACACCTTATGCCTTGTAGACTTTTGCACTCTTGACTCCATGATCTTCTCTGCCTGAGGCATGTCCTAATTAGGTAAGGATATATTGCTAATGTCCTTGAAGATCTCCTTACTGTTCTAATCCACATCATTGACTGACCCCTTGTACTTGATCAAGTCAACTATATTGAAAACTAGAGAAATCCCTAGATATGCTAGTAACTCCACCTTGTATGTATTTTTCCCATACTTGGCCAATACCTTGCATGGATCCACTCTCTTCATCTACAATTTGGTTGGTGTACCCTTCTGTAACCTTGATTTGTTGAGGTGGACCATGACATAGTCTCCTACTGCAAATTGTACATCTTTCCTTGACAAATTTGCCTTATCCTTCAACTTTTGTGTAGCCTTAGTGACTGTCTTCTTCACCTACTCCTGAATCTCTTTCATGGTTTGATTGAAGTATTCTGCATGCCCACTTCTATGGTCCATAGCTCCAAGATCTCTGAGCTCACATATGCCTCTTGGGTGCATCCCATACACAACTTCACAAGGACTCTTCCCCGTGGTCTGGTTCACACTATCATTGTTAGCATACTCAGCTTGTGAGATAACCATATCCCATGTCTATCCATACTCCTTAGTTAGGCACCTTAGAAGGTTACCTAGCACCCTGTTAACCACCTCTATTTGACCATCGGTCTGAGGATGGTAAGCTGATCCAAAAGATAGGGTGGTACCTAATCTACTCCATAGAGTCTTCCAAAAGTGACTCATGAACTTCACATCCCTATTTGAAACAATGCTCAAGGGCAATCCATTGATCCTTACAACTTCCTTGAAGAAGAGATGAGCTATGTAACTAGCATCATGAGTAGTTTTGCAAGGGATAAAATGACTCATTTTGCTAAATTTTTCCACTACTACATAGACACTGTCAAAACCAATCTTGGTCTTAGGAAGGCCTACCACAAAATCCATGCTCACACACTCCCATGGTCTGTTAGGAATGGGTAGGGGTTGATATAGAACAACATTACTAGCTCCTCCCTTAGCTTTCATACACACAACACATTGTTCCACATACTTTCTAACATCTCTTTCCAACTTAGGCCAGTAATAGAATCTTTGCACTAGTTCTAAAGTATTGTTGATGCCAAAATGTCCACTAAGACTTCCATTATGCTTTTCCTGAATGAGATTTTCCCTCATTGACCCTCTTGGAACACATAACTGATTTCCTTTAAACAATAACCCACTTTGCAATGTATACTCTGAGTATTGGCTATGGAAATGGTTCTCAAAGTTAGAACATACCTTATAGACCTTTGAAAAGTCTTCATCTTCCCCATAGAGATCCTTGAAACTCTCTATGCCAATGCTCTTGAGTTGTATCTCTTGCACTGCCAACAATCTTCTACTTAGTGCATCTGCCACCTTGTCCAGCTGTCCCTTCTTGTGCTTGATGGTAAAATTAAAAGCTTGGTTGTATCCCATCCATTTCGAGTGCCTATTACTCAACTTCTCTTGAGTGTTGATATAGCTAAGTGCCTGATTGTCAGTAAAGACTAAAAACTCTTTGGGTAGGAGATAATGTCTCCACTTCCTAAGTGACTGAACTAAAGCATACATTTCTAGGTCATAGGTAGAGTAATTTTCCTTAGCTTCATTGAGATTTTCACTAAAAAATGCTACAGGCCTATCTTCTTGGCTTAGTACTCCTCCTACTGCAACTCCACTAGCATCACATTCTACAGTAAACAACTTGTCAGAACTAGGCAATAAGAGAATAGGTTGAGTTGCCACTTCTTGTTTCAGTTTCTCAAAACCTTTCTCAGCTTCTTGAGTCCACTTAAACTTAGTCTTTAAACCATGTTTTATTGTATCTAGGACTGGTGCAGATATGCCACTAAATTTTCTTATAAACTTCCTATAAAACTGAGCCAATCCATGAAAACTTCTTACCTTTGTCCCTGTGGTTGGTGTAGGCCAGTTTAGGATGGCTTCCACCTTGCTTGGATCCATCTTCAATGATCCTTGGGATACTACAAACCCCAAATACACAAGCTCATGTTTAAAGAACTCACACTTCTCTAGATTGATGGCTAACTTCTCTTCTTGCAGTCTTCTAAGAACCATCTCCACATGCTTTAGATGTTCTTCTGCTATCTTGTTAAAGATGAGTATATCATCAAGATACACTACCACAAACATCCCTATAAAGTATTTAAGCACTTCATTCATGAGCCTCATGAATGTGCTAGGGGCATTAGAGAGGCCAAATGGCATCACTCTCCTCTCATACAACCTATCATTTGTCTTAAAGGTTGTTTTCCACTCATCTCCATCCTTGATTCTGATTTGATGGTATCCACTCTTGAGATCCAACTTGGTGAAGTACTGGGCTCCTCCAAGACAATCCATCAAGTCCTCAATTCTAGGAATAGGAAACCTATACCTGATTGTGATTCTATTTATTGCTCTAGAATCAGTGCATAATCTCCACTTACCATCTTTCTTGGTTGCTAAGACCACTGGTACTGCACATGGGCTGATGCTCTTTTGAATCAATCCTTGATCCAACAACTCCTGCACTTGCCTAGCTACCTCTAGATTCTGATCCGGTGTAAGCTTATAAGCTGCTTTTTTAGGCAATGAGGCTCCAGGTATGAATTTAATTTGATGATTTATGGCTCTCTTTGGTGGTAGAGTTGCAGGTGCACCATCACTTACAATGTCCTTGAACTGATCCAACAACTTTAGGACTGCTCCGGGTATGACTATCTTTTCAGCCTTGTCTTCTTCTTTAGGTTGTAACATAACCACATATCCTTCACCCCCTTGATGTAGGTTGTTAAGGAACTCCTTCCCACTACTCAACATGACACTTGGTGTCTTTGACTGTCCCTCTTCTTCTTCTGATAGTGACTGCAACTTAAATGTCTTCCCATCCTTCTTGAAAGAAATGGTGTTCTCTTTCCCATCATATATGGCACTTCTGTCATACTGCCATGGTCTTCCCAATAGTAGATGGCATGCATCCATGGGTAACACATCACAAACTAACTTGTCCTTGTACCCTCCAATGGAAAACTCCACTGTTACTTGCTCATTCACTAAAACACTTTGCCCTTTGTTTAGCCATGTGACCTTGTAGGGGTTAGTGTGGGGTACCTTCTCCAATTTCAGTTTCATTACTACCTCCTTTGAGATAATATTGTATGTTGAACCTGAATCTACTATGACCTTTACCAATTATCTTGCACCTTACTCTAAATAGAGCTCTTCTTTGTTTTGGTTCTTCCTTGACCGGCTATCTGATCAAAACTCTATTGAACATTAGATTCTCCCCCACTTCTGATTCAATGTGACTGACCTCAAATGACTTAGGACTCATGGTGTCCTCTTGTGCATAATCCACTCTCTTCTCATTGCTTGATGAAGATGCTTTCTCCAGGCACCTTTAAGCAGGATGTCCAACTTGACCACAATGGTAGCACTTCATGTTTGCAAAGTATGAATTGCTCCTACCTGCTCCTCTTCCTCTATTTGAACCTCCTTGAGGTCCTCTACCTCTGTTATATCCTCCTCTAGAATATGTTTCTCCTCCATTCTCTATGAGTTTAGACTCTCCTTGGTTTCTTTGGTCATTGTCTCTACCTTGGTAGCCACCTCACTGTCCTCTTTGATCTCTTTGATCTCTGCCTTTGCCTCTACCCTTAGAAACCTGGTCTTGCTTCCTCTTGTTTCTTTCCTCAATCTTGATAGCTAATTGGTAACATTGATGTACTGTCTTAGGACTTAAAAGAGCCATATCCTCTTGGATGTTCCATTTCAAGCCATTAAGATACCTAGCCACCTTGAGACTTTCATCTTCTGAAACATTAGACCTCATACAAAGTTTTTGGAACTCCTCTGTGTAGGTATTCACATCTTGGTCTTTCTACCTTAGGCTTTGTCTCTTCTTGTGTAACTGAATCTTGTAATCATCTGGCATGTATGCTTCCCTCACCTTGGCAACCATTCCCTTCCAAGTTGAAATAGGCTATTTTCCTTCCTTTTCCCTCTCTGTCTAAATGAACTTCCACCATGTCAAGGCAGAACTTCTTAGTCTTGATTTGGCCACCTTTACCTTCTATGCCTTAGTGACCCCATCACATTCAAAATGGTTTTCCATACCCTCTATCCAATCCATGACTAGATCAACTTCCATTTTTCCACTAAATAGTGGAATGCCTTCAAGTGCTTTTCCACTCAAAGCCTTCAATGCCTTCAAGAAAGGCTCTTCTTTCAAAATAGGGTCAGGTTCAGGGGTCTTGTCTTCCTCTGCAACCTCCTCTTCCTTTGGTACCCTTCCTTCAAATTGCACGCTCCTCACTGCTTGTTCAAGTTGGGCTATTCTTTCCCTCAATAGTCTATTGTCTTCCTCCTGCTCTTCAACCATCTTGGCCAATTCTGCATTTGTCACCATGATGGAAGAATCACTAGACTCAATCTCAGACATACAAGATTCTTCCCAAATCTTATGCTCGCTCTGATACCAATCTGATAGGCTAGGGTTGGATGGAACACTCACTATTCCATGCTCTGGGTCTCACCTTGCCGAACCCCTTTGGTGTCACTCTCCACCACCTTAACCTATAGGCCCTAATTCTTTTTAGGCACCCCTGGTTCTCCTGGCCAACCCTACTATCATCTTCATTTCCTTAACCAAGCCAATCTTGGTGCTCTCTTTGCTATTCTCTCCTTAGTCCTTAATCTCCCTAAAGACTAACAACACCTCAACTCTCCATTAGACCTTGCAGGGGTATAGAGATGCCTTCAATAGTTTCCAACCATTCTCCTAAGGTTCCTGGAGGATCACAACACTTCACCTTTTCATCACTTTCACAAAACCTCATCTAGGGTTAAAAAGGCTACTAGCCTTTGAGCCCCAATTAGGTCTCCTAACCCGAGAAAAGTGGAAACCACTCCAAAAACCTCCAAATGACCTAGGATATTTTCTTGGGTTTTGTGTTTCCCATGCCCACACCTTGAAGATTTTTGGGGTTTGGAGCTTGTACTGTCTGTACACTGCCCTTACTCAAAAATGGCCAAAAACTAGAGTTTATAAGCCTTTTCCAGGTTGCTTCCAAACTGTCAGAGTTTTCTCACACCAAATGGGTTGATGGAGCCTCCTCTTGACCACCAGGCCTTACCAAGACACTCAGCTGAATTCTCCAAGAGGAAAATTTTCAAAACCTTAGCACCCCTGCAAGTTAGGTGCGTTGTACTCCTTGTCTTCCCTAGCTAGACTCTGCCTGGCTCACCTAGGGCAAGACTTTTCTAGCAGCTCCTGCACACACACAAGCCCTAAAACCTACCATATATACAAACATGGAGTCTAGGCACTGTTCCCAAAGGGCCGTATAGTTTGTACGGTGGGAAAGTGGTCTAGCACTCCATTTCCTCAAAACTGTTTGGTTCAGACCAGCAATAGGGTAAAAGAAAACTATTTACAAATGGTGCTTGGAAATTGAACAAGGAAGCTAATTAATGTTACACAATGCTTGTATGCTACCAATACTACATCCTACAATCAAAACAGTAGCAATTCTAATCCATTAAATCTCTATTTAGATGCAAAAATCAGAAATTGTAGCACAGAACGTTGTCTTCCTTCAATTTCACAAAATTTCACTACAACATCAATGCTTCCAACCCTATCCCATGGTCCAAGCACACCTTAAATAGGCTCCAAAAATAGTTAAGCTCTCTTTGTCGAACCTATTGATGACCTAATGGCAAAAATTATAAAATCCACTATTTTTTTCAACCTTTGCTAACTTTTGAAAACTCAGCAAGATGAGCTTCTAAACTTATTCATCTCTTCACAAATTCTTTTCTAGAGATCAAAAACACCTCTAAGCTATCTTCACAATGGTCAAAATGACCTTTATGAAAACAAAACAAAATTATCCTTCTAGATTTCCTATTTACCTAATGAAACTGCCTGTTATTCCTTAGGTGCTCCTGCACCACCCACTCTCTCCCTCCCTCTCTCCCACTCTCTCCCACCCTCTCCCACTCTCTCCATCCCTCTCTCCCACTCTCTCCCACTCTCTCCCACCCTTTCTCCCACCCTCTCCCACTCTCTCCCTCCCTCTCTCTCCACCCCCTCCCACCCCTCTCCCACTCTCTCCCACCCTCCCTCCCAATCTCTCCCACTCCTCTCCCACTCTCTCCCACTCCTCTCCCCCACTCCTCTCCCCCCTCTCTCCCACTCTCCTCTCTCTCCCACTTCCTCTTCCCACCCCTCTCCCACAATCTCTCTCCCACCCTCTCCTACTCTCTCCCAACCTCTCCAACTCTCTCTCCCCACTCTATCCCACCCTCTCCCACCCTCTCCCCTCTCCCACTCCCTCTCCCTCCCTCTCTCCCACTCCCTCGGCCCAATCTCTCTCTCCCACTCTCTCCCACCTCCCACTCTCCCACTTCTTCCACTCTCTCCCACTCTCTCCAACTCTCTCCCACTCAGATCTTACCCTCTCCCACCCTCTCCCACTCCCTCTCCCTCCCACTCTATCCCACTCTCCCACTCTCTCCCACCCCTCTCCCACTCTCCCACTCTCCCTCCCTCTCTCCCACTCCTCTCCCACTCTCTCCCAACTCTCTCCCCACCTATCCCACCCTCTCCCACGCTCTCCCACTCTCTCCCACTCTCTCCAACTCTCCCCCTCCCTCTCTCACTTTCTCCAACTCTCCCACTCTCTCCCACTCTCTCTCACTATCTCCCACTCTCTCCCACTCTCTCCCACTCTCTCCCATCCTCTCCCACTCTCACCCTCCCTCTCTCCCACTCTATCACACTTTCCATATTGAGTTACTTTGTAAAAAATGTGGCTTCTTTAGAAAACAATTGTGTTTTCTCCATTATTCGACCGCTACAAAATAAGTAAATGGCTGAATAGCATGTGGAATGAGGGGGTAGTAGGCCCAAGACCCTATTTTGAGTGCTTTCTTTTCATTTTTTGTGATTTTTGTGCCAAGTTTTCTCAAGGCGGGTAGTGAACCCAGATTTTGCATTTTGAGTAAATTATGAATTATTGAAGCCCTCCACCTACTGTACCTTTCATGTGGTTCGGTGGAGAGGCTGTGTATAATATGATTTGAATGTGTGCATGTCCATTTGAGAAAGTGGAAATTATTTGTGAGTCATGGAGTTGTTGTCCTAAGCAAATCATTGCTTAAATTGCATGAAAATAGAGCTTTTAGCCTAGGGGTTGTTAAAATCAATGAGAGTGGGGGAATCTCTTTAACGTTTAAGCATACTGGGGTCATAATAGAGGTGTTTGAGTTGATGGCATGGTTAGGGGAGTTTTTCAAGTGGTACTTTTAATAAACCCTAGGCATTTGCATGGTAAACAAACGGTTTCATGGGACAACTTGCTAAAGGACCTGTAGGTGTAGAATAATCTTAGAATTTGTTGTTTTATGACACAACTCAAGATTGTTTGGGGTGTTCTTGTGAAGATAAAGTGCTTAAAGGGCACTCACTTTGTGAAAGAGGGCTAATTCACTAGCCTAGGATAGGGGTATGTTATTGGTTCTCAAATTTGGTCCAAAGGAGTTAAGGGTAGTTTTCACATATGTTTTCACCCCCACTCTACATCAATCAATAGCTTGTTTGAAAGCACTTGTTTTAGGATTTTATCCATAACAACAAGCCAATGAACTATTTGATAAAAATATTTGGTACACATGTATGAAAAATGTGGTAGCATAGACAAGGTAGTGAACTATTTGAAAAAATGCCTCAAAGAAATGTGGTCTCATAAAATTCCATGACAAGAAAATGCAATTGGTAGTTGCTCCTAGTTATTAGTTTTGTAATGTGAAGTAATTGCATAACTTCTTAGGTTGAATTTATAAAAACTATATTGTAATTGCAATTTTTTCATCTATCAGCATCTAGTTTTTAGTTATGCAATGTGAATTAATTCTTTGAGTTTGAAAGATGTGCAATGCAATGTCATCAACGATATGACTATAAACTACATAATACAACCATTCTTTTTATGCTATTGTACATTGATATTTAACCATTGCTCACTTGATTAAATTTTCAAAGAGTTTAATCATGCACATGAGGAAGAAATTAAATTTTGATTGTCAACTTCTATATATCAAATTATCCAATAATCTTGAGTGTATCTCCATATACAAAAATGGCATCAATGCCAACTCAAACAAAGTTTTACAAAATGTGGCATATGCCATCTCGATGTCTATTCAAAATTTACATGCCAAAATTTCTATCTCATCCTAAACTACTGGTGAATCATCAAAATGGAGCATCTTTGAAGCACTCGTTGGCTCTTAAGGTAGCTGCACAAGAAAAATTCAAACCACAATTAAGATTAGTTATACTATATGATTTAAACTGAATAATTAACATCAAAATCAATATACATTGAATTATAATTGAACTCTAAAATTGAAATCTTGATTACCTAAAATATTTGTCTCTTCAAAGGGTCAGGAGTCCTAGAATATGCACCTCTCAAAGAACTGACCAAACCAACTTTTGTAATGTTAATCTATATATGTGAAAAAAAACATAAAATTGATCCAAGTTAGCATACAATTGTCGGTAATAGGAACATATAAATACCAAACACAAAATAAAATAAACACATACCTCTTTAGGCTGATATTTTTCTTTATCTCCTTGAGGTGTTTCAACACCTCCTCCTTGAGGTGTTTCAACACCTACTCCTTGAGGTGTTCCAATACCTACTCCTTCAAGCATTGTGGAAATTGTCAACAACAACGTATAGCTCATAACTCCCTATACATAAAAGTGGCAAGTGCATATGAAACTACCAATCTATGTCGATGTATGTATAATCGATATAGGATCTTAAAAATATTAATTCAATCGAATTTGAGTTCAATTACCTTCCCCTTATCTAACATTGCACTTCCATAATTTGGACAAGGTTGCACCTCGCTCGCACTAGGTATTTCCTACAAGAGGAAAATAAGATAAACATATAATTTATTATATAATTCCATTAATGACAATTCAAATGACAAGCAAGTATATATTAAAAAAATGTAAACGAGTGAGTGCAAAAATATATACTGTGTGTGTGTCGAGGCCAAATGAAATGGCCCTAAGGGTGTTATTAGTCACTTGTGCGAGCTCCTCCTTAGACATCAACTGTTAAATAGACCATGTAAATAAATATTAGTACTTTATACTATCTCTTATTAATATTCATTTAAAAAAAAATGCAAGTTATGAATTTACAACTTAAATCTTACTTGTGTCACTATTCCAATGTCCCCCTCTCTAGCAAGAGAGGACTCTATAAGGTGCACTCCACTCCCCTGCATCTGATCTATAATGTCCACATCATGGAGGTCATAATTAGAAGTGTCTAAGGGATGCTCAACGGGCTGTACAAGAGGACCCAAGCATATCTGGTGGCACATAGAGAAAGTATGTGGCACACAAATATGTGGACGAAATGAGGATGATGCAATAGCACTCAATCCATCACCAACATCGCCAGAATATGGCTGAGCTACTGTAGAAGCATGCGAAACCAAAAGACCACTCAAAGAGTGAATAGCCTAGATAGTCTGTGTGGCCACATCCTGCATAATATCTAGATGATATACTAGAGGTGGCAGAGGAAGGGGAGTAGGGGGAACATACGGGCAAGAGACTACTCTAACTACCCCTGGTCTATCCTGGGGCATACCTCCACCAACGCCCTGGAAGGGTTTAATGTCAAAGTAATTGATATGATGCCCTAGCACAAACTCAACATATAATTTTTTAATAAAGTAAAATGGTATATTACAATTGTTGTTCGATGGTTTATCAAAAACCATACACCAAAAATCCCAAAAATTATCTACAATGTCCCTGTGTGTGCACCATTTTATAGAAATTTTTGGTTTATTAACATTAATTGGAAAACCAATGCGGGGGTTAACAAATAAAGAGGCTATTTGGGCTTTGGTTATTCTGAGATCTTTCACATCATCATAAGACAATCCACATGTGTAATATTCCCTCATGTCTTCTTGCCACAAATGAAAGGCATTATGTTGGGTGGAGAGGGTTTCTATATTTTTAATTATTTCCTTCAATGTGTTTGACATCTCAGATAATCAAGGGATTCTTGTATAAACATCAAAAATGCCCCTCAATTGCTGCAATTTTTCACCAATTAAGTCTTCAATTGATGGTTTTGGAGGTGGTGGAGTGTTTGGCATTTGTGCATTTCCATTCTTAGCAGCCATAATGCCTGATTAAAGTTAAAAACTAATTAATCTAATTGAAATTAGACAATATAAGTGAAAATATTGTAAGAATACCCTAGTTTTTTAAAAAAATAAAAATAAAACCCTAATTTTTAACAAAAATCTATAAGATTCTCTAATTTTTAATAAAAATACATAAACAACACTATTTTTTAATCAAAATCTATAAAAAAATATTCATTTTTAATCAAAATCCATTCTAAACTCAAGTTTTTCATAAAAATCAATCAAAAACCCTATTTTGAAAAAAAATTCATAAAAAACTAACTGAAATTATACAAATCTAATTCAAAATTTGATTAAACCAAAAAAATATCCAAAAACTCACCTTTCAAATCAAATATTGGCTAAATCGGATATCTAATATGTGAAAATCCTCCTCACTGTGCACGTGCGGCCTCTGTGCAAATGCTAAATGATTTTAACAACCTGAAATAGATATATATATATATGTGCCTCAAATCGGATATCTGATTTGGATCAGATATCCAATTTGGATCGGATATCCGATTTGAATCGAATATCCAATATGGAAATCTTGGTTTGGGCATTGCTTTGGAGCAATGTACTGACACCCAAGCCACAAAAAAGTCAACTCAGCGTTTTTGCATTTTTGGGTTGATGAAAAACGTAATTTTTTTCCCATTGCCACTTTTTTTCCCATCATGATCGTGCACATACCCTGTGGAGAGATTTCAATTTTCCTTGAAGAAAAACCTACAGAAAAAGTTGTCTAAAGAATCCCTCAAGTTAGTATTTTTGAGGGGAATCAATGAGCACTGTATGGATGCCCTCAATCTTATTGGACAAGGGGATATCTCTCAAATACCATTTTAAGATATTTTCAAGTTCTCTAGAAATTATTCCAAGACCTTCACTATTGGAAAATCATCCATAGGGGTTTCAAGGATAGAGTTAAGCAATTTTCTATCCAACATGAAGGAGGAAATTATCATCCATTTTGAGACTCAATTGGATACTCACCACATCAAGAAGAAGAAAGAGGAAGTTGAAGAAATTCTCATTGAATACATCCCCAGCTATAGGCAAAGGAAAACAAACTATAAATGTGAGAGGGTGGTTGGTATTCAACAAGAAAAAATTGAGAGACATGATTTTCAGCCACTTGAAGGAGAGGATGGACAACTATTTTACATAGCTCAAATAAGGCCATGGAAACAAAGAAAAGGTATGCCACAAGACCCCCTTAACTTCAATTCATCCTTTCCCATTACAAATTAAAAAATTTCTACTTGGAATTCTCAACCCTAGCCAGCTAATCAAAATCAATGGAAAAACCCTCAACAATGGCCACAACATCAAAAAATTGAAACCAACAGCAGCCAAATCCTTGGTCACAAAAAAATTTCTAGGGTTCCAATTACAATCCCCAATGGAAAACACAATAGAACTAGTGGAAACCTCAATGGATAAAGGGTTAGTAGTGGTAGAAACAAAACATGAACTATCAGCAGCCTATGCTTCCTCCTCAACCCCAACAACAAGCCATTATTCCTCCATCAAATCCTACATCTTAGCCACATAGACCACCAAAAATACATGCCCAACCTAAACCTAATCCTAACAATAATCTTGTTCAATAGACTTATACCAACAAAGCTATGTAATACCCCACTTATAGGGTAGAGGTGAGGGATGTCCACGTAACTCAAGGAAATAACTTGTTGGACCTTTATCTCTTCAAATCATTGAGATGGAGGATGAGGAACCTACAGTTGAAGCTTTAGACAAAACACCTTTGGAACCAAGTCAAATCAGGTACACCAAACTACCTAGAGTCTAAAGCCTCCTTTCAATGAACGCTTAGCTATTCAAATGCATCACACACAAGCTAAGATAGACTTGTTGGGTCAACTTAGGGATGTCAATATCAAGATCCCTCTAATCCAAGCTATTAAGGACATTCTCATCTATACCAAGGCAGTCAGGGACCTATGTCTTAAGAAACCAGGGAGAAGAAGGAAGGATCCTCAGATAGTTCATGTCCTAGGAAACCTTGCAAATATCATGTTAGGGAACATAATTGTCCCTAAATATACAAACTTTTGTATTCAAATAGTGGACACTAAGATTAATGGGACCCTTATCAAGAGCACTTTGATAGACTTAGGGGAAATAATCAATGTCATGACTAAAGAAACAATGCAATTACTTTAGTTAGCCAACCTTAGACCTACAAAAACTATTCTACAATTGGTTGATAGGTCAATATTCAAGTCTGAAGGAATCATTGAAGATTTAGTTATTGCATTAGATTCTTGGGAATATCCTACTATTTTCATAGGTTTACATCCAAAGGTTAATCTTGTAGGATATCCACTCATCCTAGGCAGACCATGGTTAGCTACAACTGATGCATTCATAGGTTATAGATCTAGCAATATGATAATATCTAATGGCATAGTGACTAGTAAATTGGTCCTTTATCCCCCAACCCAACCTTATGTTGATCTTGAGCAAACTATTTGGCCCATTTTGGATGAGGAAGATAATTATTCCCTTAAGACTTTGGTGACAATAGAACATAGCCCTTTATTGGATGATTAGGATGAAGATGAGCTAATTGCTCACATAATACAAAATGACTATGGTAGGATCCCGCAACAACATGATTGTCTCACATGCCTACAAGACCCCTTGCAAAGTATTATACCTACCAATTCCTTAGAAGAAATATCTTATATCTTTCATTCCTTACTACCACAATAGTGTGTACCAATAATTCTAAGCCTTGACATCTCATATGTGCAAGAATCATCCAAAGAATTAGAAATCATGCCAAGAAAAATGTTGACCATAAACAATGAATTGAGTTAAAAATAGTAGAATTATTTGCACATAATGGTGTAGGCACACACATCAGCATATGCATGGGACTACCATGATATGAAAGGCATAGATATTGAATTATGTATGCATAATATCTATATCAATGATGGTTATAGACCCATTAGGCAGCCTCAAAGATGAATGAACCCTGCCTTGAGAGACATAGTCAAAGTTAAACTTCAAAAACACCTTGATGCAAGATTCATTTATCTTATATTTGATAGTGAATGGGTCTCACCTTTGGTCATTGTTCCCAAGAAATGTGGAAAATGGAGAGTTTTTGTAGATTACAGGGAATTGAACACATCCACTAGGAAGGACCACTTTCCATTGTCCTTTATAGATTAAGTGCTTGACTCTTTAGCTAGAAAGAAGTACTTTTAATTCCTAGATGGTTTTAGTGGTTATAATGAGATAAAAACTACTCCAAAATATCAAGAAAATACAACATTCACCTGCCTTTGGGGTACTTATGCCTACTCTATTCTGCCCTTCGGTTTATGCAATGGTCCATCTACTTTTCAAAGGGTAGTGCTCAGCATCTTTTTTTATTATGCTCATGAATGTATGGAGATATATATGGATGCTTTCACCACATATTAGGAAACTTATGAGGAAGCCCTCAACAATCCGGAAAAGGTATTAAAGAGATGTAAAGAACACAACTTGTCACTCAACAATGAAAGTGTTTTATGATGACAACTCAAGGAATTGTTTTAGGGAATTTCATATCCAGTGTAGGGATTCAAGTTGATCCACATAAGATAGATATCATTTCTACATTACCTATTCCACAGAAGAAAATAGATATCAGAAGTTTTCTTGGCCATGTAGGCTACTACAAGAGATTTATTAAAGACTTCAGTAAGATTGTTGCACTATTGTTTATTTTTCTGACTAAAAAATATTGAATTTGATTGGACAATAGAGTGTCAGAATTCCTTTGAAGAGTTGAAGAAGGCCTTAACCCAATCACCTATTTCAAAGGGATCAAATTGGACCTTACCCTTTCATATACATACTGATGCTTCATATTTTGCTATTGGAGTAGTTTTGGGTCAGAAAGAAGGTAACAAAGAATATGCAATTTACTACATTAGCAAGAATCTTTAGGGAGCAAAGCTGAATTATACTGTTACAGGAAAGGAGATGCTACTAGTAGTGTATGCCATCAATAAATTTAGGTGTTACATTACTGGTTATTGAGTTTTTGTCCATATAGACCATATAGCTATTAGATATTTGTTGAGCAAGCTTGTATTTGGGGGTAGATTAGTAAGATGGTTGCTCCTATACGAGTTTGATATTACAATAGTGGAAAAACCTAGGAAGGCTAATATAGTGGAATATTTTATGTCAATATTTCCAAAACAATGAGTTGAAGGGGTAGTGGATGATTCATTTCTAGATGAACAATTGTTTTCTCTTAATGTACATGTACCCTAGTATGCTGAAATTACAAATTATTTAGTGACAGGGAAGATTCCACCACACTTTTCTCCAAGGGAAAAAAGATAGTTGGTACACAAGTGTTTTCCATACTCTTGGATATTAGGTTATTTATTTTACACCAGCCTTAAAAAAATTATGAAAAGGTGCATAAGGGAAGATGAGATCTTTGATATCATGAAGGCTCTCCATGATGAGCCATGTGGAGGTGATTTTGTAGCCAAAAAAATGACATTCAAAATCCTCACAACTAGTTACTATTGGCCAACTTTGCACAAGGATTCTATCAAATACACAAGGAGCTATGATAGGTGTCAAATAAAGGGTAAGCCAACCAAGAGTGGTGAAATTCCATTACAACCTTAGTTAACACTATCTCCCTTTGACAAGTGGGGTTTAGACTTCATTGGACCAGTCTCACCTACTTCCAACAACAAGGAATACATTCCAGTTTGCATTGACTATCTAACTAAGTGGGTAGAAGTAAAGGCCTTACAGTTTTCTAGAGATGGTAATGTGGCTAAATTCTTGTATGAGGACATTGTTACTAGGTATGGAGTACCTAGAAAAATAGTCACTAATCACGGTCCATAGTTTACTTCAGACCTCATCACCAAACTGGTTGAAGAATACAAAATTAGGCACAAAAAGTCAACACCTTATCACCCTTAGGCCAATGGTCAGGTGGAAGTTACTAACAAAGAAATTGAAAGTATTCTCACCAAGACAATGCAATTACATAGGAAATATTGGGTTGCTAGGTTACCGGAAACAATATGGGCATATAGAACAACCTAGAAAGCAACAACTAGTTTCACACCCTATGAGCTAGTATATGGAAAAACAACAATCCTCCCAATTGAGTTTGAATACAAGGAATTAAGAACAATAGTAGAGCTAGAAATGGATCTAACAACATCTTAAAAGGAGAGGTTACACTATTTAAATGGATTGGATAAAATCGGGATGGAGGAAATCCATCACATTGGGATAGTACAAAAGAAAAGAATGAAGTGGCATGACCAATATATCAAAACAAAGGAGTTTAATGTAGAGGACTGGGCCTTATATGATTCAAG
Organism: Sequoia sempervirens; assembly: GCA_007258455.2. Taxonomy (NCBI): domain Eukaryota; kingdom Viridiplantae; phylum Streptophyta; class Pinopsida; order Cupressales; family Cupressaceae; genus Sequoia; species Sequoia sempervirens. The sequence continues at coordinate 112,487,229 of VDFB02179234.1, read as the reverse complement.
GTACAAGTATTTCAAAGGGAAATTCTAATCTAGGTGGTTGGGACCTTATAAGATCAACTAGGTCTTTCCTAACAGAGTAGTGAAATTGCACACCATAGATGCAATAAGGTTTTCACTTTTGGTCAATGGCCATAAGTTGAAGCTTTATAAGAAACTAGTAAATAAGGAAGATTTTATTTCCTCTCTATTTCAGCAAGATGGTGCTCTCAGTGATCCAAATATGAGTTCAAAAACACAAAGTGACATTTCAATAGCAAATAAGATACTAAGTACTTCAAGTGACCCAGAGATTGAGCTACCTAGCTCAATCCCAAAGATCACTCAAGACTAGTTTTTATTCTACCTCACAAGCACACCCATCATGGTTATAATGATTTTCATACTTTTTCCAAAGGGACCTATTTTATATTTAACTATTACACATTCAAAAAGGGTCATGTTGTAGAAGGGACCTATAGCATAATAGATTTCAACATTCAGACAGGACTTGATGCCAAAGGTACCCGTAGCACCGTTTACCAAAAAAAATTCAAATCACTTGGTGCCACATTAACTATAGTTCACACATTTTCACCTCAAAATTCTCACATGAAATATCCATCTTTTCATAATAAGTACCTATACAATGCTTTTTTAATTTCTTGTTGCCAATTCAAATTTTAAACATTTGAACTATCACATCACCAACTATTATCCATCCAATTCATTTCATTACTTTACATCCACCACCTCATAATTTATTCACTTGCGGTTATTTCTAGTCACATCAAATCATATTATAGATACATGCTATTTAGTTTACACGTGTGACAATCAATTAGTCCCTTTCGCTAGGTACACAAGGTACACTATCATAATTACTATACATTTCTTAATGCTTTCATTATATCTTTCATATTAAATTAAGCATGTGAAATATTCATACCATTCATTTCCATGCTTTATAATCATACCCTTCCCTATCACGAGTTTAAGTGAGGTCACTTCAAACCTTAAGTTGGGGGGAGGGTACAACTTAACTAGTTTTTTTCAATTTCTACCACCTAAAACCAAATGCAACAGATAGATATGACATGCAAAATCCTCCTAAAATTTCACCTACGTTTTGTTGATACTTTCAATTTCCAATTCCCTAATCCTGTGAACTTGAGCTAATTCAAACCTATTGGTAATTTTTCCAGTAGAACAAAGCAATTCTCTAAAAAGTAGCCAACTCTTATGGTGAAGAAATGCAAGGTTAGTGGCCAACACAATTAGTATAAGATTTTGCAGTCCTTACTCCTCTTCGGGCTTTGTGAAACCTAGGAGGGTGATCCTAGTTGTGTTTCCATGAAGTATATTTGATTAGAAACACATTTATACATAGATTAATTCTTATTTATTGCAAATAAAGATCCTTCTCACTGACGATTTGGTAGATTTTTGAATGAATGACTATCTATCTGCTAAGAATCGAGATATTATCAATCTACACTATCCTTGAAAATATTTTTAATTGAATACTGTCTTATCTTAAGTCTAGGGCCCAGAACACTATTTGTTCATTTTTTGTTAGAGTTTCCAACAAAATGACAAGTGTCTCATCAGTTGGAGCAATGGAGTCAAATATGTAAGGATTAGTAATATAAAAACTACTCAATTTAGAGATAGGCGGACTATTTTATGCTTTGCATTTATGAAAACTCACTGCGCCTAAAACATTTACTTCTTATGAATCCTAAGCAATTCCTTACAAATTTTATAAGCCTATTCAAGCATTTTAATTAACTCCTTGAACTAAAGATAAAAATAGAATAATACATTCAAATGGAACATTTGAAGATAAATGACAAAACCCATTAGTATTTCTCATTCATAACCTGTAAGGAACATATATAGGAGAGTATTTGCTTCTAGACTACTATTTGTTTTGATATCAATAATTTCTATAAAACTTATTTAAGATCACTACATACAGTATTTCATATCCAAGACAAACTACTATCCTATTATTAGTATTCTATTCAAAGTTCCTTTTCTGAACTTAGCATTCACCTAAAAACCCTATTGAGACTTCAAAATCTGACCTTTGTAATAAGCCCTGATATCCCTTTTATAGAAAAAGGGAGCAACAAGGATCAAGCTTAATTACATTTACACCATAATTCAAGACATTCTTAGTTAGTTACATGCAATCATTAAGGAAAATGGAAGAGTGAAAGACCACATTCCATATTCCTTGAATGAAGACACACCCGCTCCTCAAAACGCAGAGTTTGTTGCAAACGTGTTGAATCCTCATCCTTGTTGACCAAAGAAGATTCTCCAATAGCAGCTCCAGCAATAACTTGTATATCATCCAGAAATAACATACATGCTTCCAAGGTCAATTAGTCTAGCACTTGTCCTACACACCATCTCGAAAACTTTCCACATTAGCACTAGAAACAAGAAATCACTTGATTGTTGAATAGGACAATCCTAACAAAAGGGGCATGGTTTCATCAAAAACAAAAATAGGGCATAGTCACCACTTTGAGTCATTAACCCCATAGGCTAATTTCCCACATTTTGCTCGTGGTGGGATTGGAGTAATCATCACCACCTCATTGTTAGAATCCTTTGATGGTACCAGGGAGGGGATAATAATCACCCTCTAGATCAGTGTCACCCTCATTGTCTTAAGGGTTATTAGGAACCTCATATGAAGAATTACATCCTCTTGGATAATCCCTACAATGCTTACTCTCCTTTTTTACCTTCTTTTCATATTCCACCATCCTTCCCTCTTTGTGTTTGATCAATTCTTATGAAACAATTTGGCCCTATAGACAATAGTTATTCCTAAGACCATTTTTCTTGAATTTCCTACATCCCATTCTACCTTTTGGCATATCAGGAGCTCCCTATGTTTCAATTTCATCCTTAGTAGCATCTTCCTCAGATTAAAGAAAACTCAATTTCTCAAACTCTCAAACCACCATGGTAGACCTACTCGTCTAGGACAAGAATGCCTACTTCCTAACTCAGGAAAATTTAATACTCACACACTTCTTTACTAACTCATGCCTCTCATTCACTATAGACTGAAACATGATGAAGGAGAATAACACACAATCTGCATTAAATAGGCAATTTGAAGCATGTAGAATTAGTGATCCAAGAACTCCTCGTGCGAACGAGTTGATAACTTAACAACTCGGTTTTGAATCTAGGTCATTGATTTTAAAGCATTTAAAATTTCATCTATGGTGATCTAAGCCTTTTTTTTTTATACCTTTAACAACTTTCTCATAGAAAACAGTGATGCCAGCTCAAGCTTCGTGATCTGTCAATCAACATGTATCGCCAACCTAATCCGTGCTTTTTTCATTAATATCGGCGAAGTACACAAGACCAGTTCTTCTTAGAGAGAAAATTTCCTTATACACTTCATCGTTCATCGCTAATCTTCCCAAAATTTTAGGGTGCCATTAGCGATGAAAGTGTTCATGCAATGATGTTTAGTTCATCGAATGATCTTCATTCAAAACTACATCAATGGTTCTCCAATTCTTTTGTTGCTTTCCTTTTTGCTTTATGCAAAATCCTTAGGATCCTACCATGTTGCTTGTTCTACCAATAGTTATCTCCTATCGCGTATGTATCTCGTCCTTCATCAGCCTCATTGGCGATGTAAATATCCTCGCGATGAAATCTCAGCCCTTGGTTTCACAGCTCGTTCCTTAATCATGTCCATCCTTCCATCGTGCATCGCTAATTCAAACTTTCCACCTAAGCTCTTATCAATGATGGGAGATGTAATGAATAAATTAGATTTAGACACATACACCTACATGAAAATCAATGGTACAAAAGGCATTGCACACAAGATCTTATCATATTAGCGCAAGAAATATTTCAGAGAATACCATCACTCATCGTTGATTTGGAACTTAAGCTTTGAGATGAATTCATGATGAGCAATAAAACATAAGGTCGTCACTCATCGCTAATTATCCTCATATAGTTTGCAAGAAATTAGTGATCTGAGGATTTACAAAGCTTACAATATGTGTCACTCATCGCCAATGTGGAACTTAGCATTTAAAACATATCCACGATCACATGATGTAAGGAAATTTCATCATATCACTCATCGTTGATCCTAAATTCATCATCTTATGACTATCCACGATGAGCAATAAGAACAAAAATTTGAGGCATCATTTATCGCTATTACAAATTTGAAGGCTCAAAATCCATTAGCGATAAGCGATCCCTCATGGAACATCACTCATCACACATTTTGTTTAAGAGCTCTGGCAGCTATTTGCGATGAGCGATATCAAAGAAAACAACGTTTCATTACTCGTCACCAATTCAAAATATGTACTTATGAAGAAATCAGTGATGAGCGATATGGATGATGGACATTAGGACTTAAGTGGATACTTTAAGCACATTCATTTAAGTTTTTTTAATGAAGGGGATCCCCTTGGATGACATGAGAATAATAGGCTTGAGAACTTCTAAGTCATGAAATGCAAAGGATGTAAAGGCCAAAAGATTCTTTACTTAACCTTAAAAGAAATGGGAAATTCAGACCTAGACGTGAGAAACCGGTCACCTGATGACATGAATAACAAAAAACATAACTTAGGCAATCAGATACCAAGAATACAAGTCACTGCAATAATACAATGATCTAGGGTTGCAACACTTGTAGATCACTTATGCAAGATTTTAATCAACATAGAAACCCTAATACAGTGATGGGGACATGACTGAATATTAGAAATGAGGACCCAAGCCAAATTTTTATAGACTTGAAGTGGAACCAAGAAATTTTTTGAGGGGTCATTAGTTGCTCCTATTGGGGACACATGCCCCCTGTAGGCATGGTGAGATCCCAGGATCTCGGGTGAAGCAGACCAAGCACAAGAACAAAACAAAAAGAAACAACATATGTATAAAAATTACACAGGCCAAAAAGACCTAGGGATGGAGATCCAATCTCCACCCCATAGGAAAAATAAATCTCCATAGAGTTACAAATTGTAGTATACACTCCATGGTCTAACTAGGCTTTATTTCCTATTTAGTGGCACCAGGCCATGGAAACCTCTAGAAAATTCCTACCTCTGTCAAAAACTAGCCTCTCGAAAGAACTGATGTCCTTCCATCCACATTTTTCCCTATTATGCCACTGCAATAAGAGTGATTTCATTCTTTCCAAAACAAGTGCCAGGCCTGTTTTGAACAAGTGAGAATCTTCCTGATTACAATCATTTCCATTTACATCTCTCACAAATTTTGTAAGCATAACATTTCCAATGTAATCTTTGTCATTCTTTATTGTATAATTAGGCATAAACTAAAAAAATTCATCATTACATGACACATATGTGGTATGTTTATTATATGAAACATGTGCATAGTGAAAGTAACATTCTTTGCTCACCTCATTCTCATGTTCCATCAAAATACCTCCCCACTGAATTGGGAACTGGAAGTATTCATACTCCCCCAAGTAGTTAGCATCTTTACACTCAACCTTGTCTGCAATATTTAAACAAAATTAGAAACATTCATAGGAAATTCCCTCAAGGAGTACATCAATGTGTTGCTTCATTTGCATAAGGCCACACTCTAACTCTATTTTAGATGTATCATTAAAGTCCTCAACAAAACATGGATTATCTCTGCACCAATAAGGATTATCATTTATCATCTCTAGTGAAGATGGAGGCTTACCAAATAAGGGGTTTTCTATTACATTCATTTTTGACATAAAAGCATCAACTTCATCAACATGAAGGTCTAATTTCTTCAAGTCATTACTGCATTCAAAATCACTGTAATCACTAGAAGAGAAAATAAACATATTTTCAACTTCATTTCTACCCTCAGATTGTCTTGTACAGACATCAGAAATTCCTATCTTTTCTACATGATTTGAAATATCACAATCAGAAAACTCTTCCAACTCTGTATCATTATCAACCATAATTAGTGGCTTCAAATTCTCATTACAATGCATAACATGATCATCTGAGAGTGAACCTATTTCATCAACATATTGTATACTAATGTTATCCTCATTTGAAATAAAACTTTCCAACTCCATTCCATATAAATAATTTTCACTAGCAGAATAACAATTAGCAGGATCTACCTCCTGAGTTGAATATGCATAAATAAGTCCAATGATACCAAGATCATTGTTGAAAAATCTTTCAGTCCTATCAGTATTGTAATGAGGACTACATGGTTCTTGCATGTTGAATGATGAGTACATTAGCTTTTTATTGTTCTAATCTTTAAACAAATTAGCAGACTCATCTGAACCATAAGAGTATAGATAAGCCCTTTCAATGAACTTATCATTGTTACAACTAGTGATCTTATTACAAGGTGAGATATGAAAAATATATGAAACCATTTCCATCTCTTTATCAGTACTATGTAATAGTGCATAAGCTGAAACATTAGGGATGTAAGTGCTTTGATACTCATTTTTAATTTCTGACTTGCACCTTTCATCAACATTTGATATCTCAGGGCAGCAAGTTCTTGTAGACAAATAACTTATTTGCATTCTATATTTCAAGTTATTTTCAATATTCATGGCTATCTCATATGCCTGATGCAAGGTTTTTGGATCCTTCTCTCTCAACGGATAACTCATCTCATTATCAAAATCTCCCAAATAAACAACCAAACATACTGCATCACTTAGTCCCAAAATATCAGGAATATCCCTTAATATTCTAGAAAATATTTAGTTAAATGTTCATACTAGCTCATCCTCTTCTTACTCAATGCTCATAAATTTATTGAGCAAAGAACTAACATTGGTTATTTCACCAAACTACTCCATGAACACTGCTTTGAACTCATCCCAAGAACAAATCAAGCATGTTGGTAAATCAGAGAACCAATATCTTGAATCTTCTTTTAGAGACTAAACATATAACCTCATAATCACATCTTCATGATCAACTTCATAATCTTCCATTAAATTGTTGAATTCTTGTAGATGCTTTCTTGTTGATTCACATTTCGTACCATTGAATTTTGGTAACTTATCTCTGATGTCAAAGGGAATAATATTTGGGTAACCATTAATACCACTGAAATTTATGGCCATGTACCTTTTAATGCTAAAACTTCTCTTAGTACATGACAAGGGCTGAGAGCTGTTGGAACCAAAAATTTCATAAAAAAATTCTAAGGATTTTACTTGTTGAAATCAAAATTCATGCCATTATTTTTCATAAAAAAATCACTCTATTTCCATCCATGAATCCAAAATAGCCTTTTACCGCCATACCACTACCACATTGCCCACTTTTATAACCCTCACCTCATACCTCCTTACCGCATCCTCTTGCAAAATCACTCGCAGTATCATGGTAAAGGAAGCTAACACTATATCCTTTTACTACTATATCGTGGAGGACTAAAGCTTAGCCCACGGTAGAGCAATATAATCATCAGTATTAACAAAAGGAGACTGCTATATCGTGGAGGGATGGAACACAACCCACATTAGAGTGGTGAGATGAAGAATAGTGATGAAGGGAAACCGTTATACCGTGGAGGGTAAGAATATAGCCTGAGGTAAAGTGGTATACAAAGCAAAGTAATGGGAGGACACTACAGTACTGCAGGAAGGAGAAAGATAGCCTACAGTAGAGTGTTATAGCATGAACTAAGGGTACACTGTGGTGTTGTGAGGAAGACAAAGGTGGTGTGTGGTAGAGCGGTATAATAAAGAAAGGTAACAATATGTACCACAACACCACAGGGGAGTAAAAAGTGATGCGAGGTAACGCGGTAAACCAGTCATTGAGACATTTAAAGAAGGCCAGTCACATCAATAAACTTCAAAATATGAAATTGAGCTCAAAGTAAAAGATTTGAATCATGAGAATTTATGATTCGATAGTCAATACGGCTTGGTGTGGAGGTAAACAAAGTAGATTGAGATTTCTCATTCATAGTAGTAGAGACTAAGTGCAGACAAGCTCAAGGTGTGGAAGTGAAAGGAATTCTCCAACACGAACTATATTTCGGGTAAGCTTTGTTCATTACTCCTTGGTTTTTATAAATGGAGCCAAATAAATCAAAAGTAGGAGCTAAGAAAGATGAACCTAAAGCTAGTAAACCCTCTTTATAGTCTCCATTTCTTACTTTACTACCTGGGTCAGTACATAAGGGGCCAAAGAAATTTTTTAGAGACTCAACTCGGGGATGTAGAGACCCTATCATTCCTCAGTCAAGTTGGAATTTGTACTAGTATTTTTATAGAAACAGAAATGACAAGGTCCTGACATCAAACCCTTGGACCCTTGACTTGGCCAAATTGATAGTTCCAAATGTTTTCATTTACATCGAGCTGATTAAAGCCCTGGCAAATAGATACCATGCCCCAACAAATATTTTCAAGCTCCCAGATGGTGGGTGTTTAGTAGATGTTTCAAGGGAAGCCATTATTAAGTGTTTCAACCTAAACAAACAAGTTGTTAGAGAAGTGAATTTGAGGAAATTGGAAGAAGAATACACAAGATTAAGGAGAACTTATAGGATTGATGAGCTCCCTGTGCATATGAAAAGGGGTGATAACAATGGGATACTTCCCATCACCTCCTAAAAAGTAGAACCTTTTCCAGTGTCTAATTTTCAGGTTTACTTCAAGAATACATATCATGCATTGTTTCAAGTTCTTGGAATAGATGCAGAGGATAACATGCTAGTAGGATTGATGAGGATGGCTATCATCATTCACCATTTGGAGTCAAATGTTGAATTTGATTTTACTTCTATGATTGAAGAACAAATTCATGAGGGCTTGTTGCAGGTCAAAGAGGCTAAGGCTCCCATGTCTTTCAGGAATATTCTTTGTTATGTCATTTGATTTTGTATCAAAATGAAACAAAATGGACTAAGAGGATGAAATTATGCACACAAGAGAATGGAGTTAGACTCCCTGTACAAAATTGGTGCTTTGGGAAAGTAGATGCACTGAGTGTGATTTTGTTGTGTTTAGGGATGATTTTGTTGTTAGAATAATTGTTTCCCTTGGTTTTTTAACACCAAGGATGACATAGTCTTTGATGAATGTCATGAGGCCAATGCAGTACAAGCTATACTAGGGCTTTATACATAATTATGTTGATTGGTTCCTAATTCCAAAACATACTATCATCAAGGTGTATGGTTGTGACCAAGCACCACATATTTTTCCAAAATTTGTGCCTGTTAGAATATGCTTTTTGGAGTTTATATGGCAGATGCTCTTGATGGAGCATGATCTAATGAGTAATTAGAGAAAAGGAAAATTCTTGCCTGATTTAACAGTGTTTGAAGAGTTTTCAGTTGGACCAGACATGTTAGAGGAGCTACAAAGATTCATGAGGCTCAACTATCCCCTCAAGTCCAGAAAAGAAAAAGTATGTGACCAAGAGGGTCACATTAATATGATCAAAAGGAATTTGCCTACAAAGAGGGAAATATCTCATGCATTTGACCTTGAGGAAGATATGATAAGGAATTTGGTATATTTTGCAGATGTATTCCAGACAAAAAGGAGATAATAATAATCATGAGATGGGATGAACAAAAGAAGGAAAAGAATAAGAATTTCAAGGGGTTTTATGCTGGGGAAACTAATCTTCTAAAAAGGATGCAGTTGATCCTTGGAAAGTTTGATGCATTTTATAAGATGGTTCAAGATGAGGGGTTGATTCCACTTCCTACACCCAAAAATCCATCACACAAAGAATCCACATCTCATACACCACCCCCATCACTAGCACATCCATCCCCTCCATCTCCCACACATGAGCCTCGGGCCAAGAAACAAAAAATTGAGTCATTAGTTGATTATGGCTCTAGTGATGAGGAATAAGAAGCAGTTTTGACTCTAACTGAGATGAAGGAAGTGGCAGAGCAAAAGAAAATTCAAGAGCCCCATGATCCAAAAATCATAATATCAAAGGAAGTTGTTGATGAAATTCAGGATGATGAGAGGGTAGTTGCCTCTCTAAAGTTTATGGAGGATGACAATTTCATCCATACTAGTTAATTTAAATATTTTTGGATCAAGATGAAAATGAAGCAATTTGATGAAACGTTAAAAATCAATCTCATTGGAGTCGATGATTCAAAATAGGTTGAAGTTCAGGCCCAAACATTGGCAGAATTAAATATTGACAATATCAATGTTACCACCCAAGAAGCAAGAGAATTAGTTTTGAAAAGTGACATGTTGATCATACTAGGGATGGAGATCTCTAAGGTGTTTCTTTTGGATCAAATTAGAGCACAAGATGATCCAATGTTAGTTGTAGACTTTGACTCAGAGGAAGGTGTATCAAGAACAATGTATAACCCTACCACTCAAACCCTTGCCTTATGGACAAAAAGAAAGGCACAAGGAAGCCTGAACTCCTAGATGTGGTGCAAGAAATGATGGGGTCATCCATGGCGAGGAAAATGAAAGATACAACTCCAACAGAGGCTACAACCATAACTATGCATTCAACAATGTTCATCGAAGATGTGGTGGAAAACATGGAGAAGAAAATTATTGAATATGAGAAAAGATTGAAATTGTCAAATGATGAAGTAAATAAGTTGTTTATTGAAAATGTCAAGTTGAAACAACAATTACAGCAGGCTACAATAGTGAGGGGGGATGAGATAATTGTTTATCACCCACCCATCCAGGCTGAAGACCCACAGATTCAATAGATGAAAGAAGAAATTAATAAGTTGAAGAAGCACAATATGGAAGATGTCAAGCATCACATCCTAGACACCTTGAGAAAGATATTGGGGCAAAAAATTGAGATATTGAAGAAAAAAATAGGAGGATTACATGAAAGCTTTAACAATTTGGTTAAGGCTTTGGAATAGATAAGTGCTAATTCCCCTATCCTAGAGGAACTCTAGAAGAGGTGGCAGCCCACTTATCACATTCTAACTACTCCGTGCAAGGAAACACAAGGGGATCCAGATGCCCCTCCAAGGCTAAAACCTACTTAGGAAATGGTAAAGGGGGTAATTAAGGAGCATAAGTATTTAATATACATGAAGAAGAAAGTGGAGAACAAAAGGAATGAATTTGATGCAATAAAACACATCTTTAGTCTTTCGGTCATTAAAGGTGATAATCAACTAAAAGGCGTGGATGAGTGGAAGGATGAGTTTGATCAAATGGTTTCTCAGTGCTTGACACACATACAAAATGATGGGGATATCAGCCTTGAAAGGTTTCATACTTTGCTTGATGGAATTGTAATACTAGACAATGGATACACGAAATTTGTGGTAGATGTCAAGAACTTGCTTGATAATAGATGGAAGAGTCATTTCACAAATATTTCTATTGCTCAAGAATTCAAATGGCCAAATGATTTGACAATAAGTAAATGGAAGGAGAAATATTTAGGTTCAGACGAGGATTGATCATCACGAAGAGAGAGATTAATCATATAGTAAAAAGCTTTGCATAGGTCTTAGATGACCACGGGCTCTTTACTCGAAGACTAACGGATTGGTACATGTTGGTTGCTTAGTTATTTCAATAATATTTTATTTCATTATTATGTTTTGTTACCAAAAGACGTGACCTTTGATCTGAAGCTTGTTGCCTCTCATATAAATACGAGAGACCAAGACCAAAAGGAGAGATTAGATTAGAGATAGAAAAAGTAACAAGTGAATAGGGATAATGTCTACATTTCAAAGACCATGATGCATTTGTGAAATTCTGGAGAAATCAATGAAAGAGCTCTAATTTTATGGTGCCATACTGGTGTCAATTGTTTGTTGAATTAATTGAAAATATTGTCAAGTTGTCTCCAAGGTTGATATTTCTCTGTTATTTAAATTGATATATCAAGTATATACTCAATTTATCAATTCACATTTGTTGTACTTGTGTGGTGTGATTGATTGGTTCTTTCAAGTAAAGATTAAATCCTTTTAGTCATCTACAGTAATTTAGAAGTGTCATTTGGATCACTAAGAAGAACCTAGTAATTACATTCTTGGATGTTTATACAAGTTATAAACTAATATTGGTATGCCAAACAATTAGAATTTCTGCCAAATAGAAGCCACTCATCTTAGACTTTCATCTGACTCTGTTTTACCCATCAAGGCACTGGTCTCACCCATTTTATTTATTTATTTATTGAACTACAAACTTAACATCTGTTAACTGAACATATTCATAAACTCTACCTTGATATTGCTTATACAATTTATACCAAATTAGGCTCACATCTTTCCACTTCCAATTTCCATTGTGGATAGATTGCACAAGTAGGAATCAAACAATTTAAATCTTCCCCAATTGCAATAGGTATACCCACCTAGGTCTGGTAGAGCCTAAAGAGTAGAAGGTTCAAGTGCATCATTTGGCATTGTTCATTAGCCTAAAATGTACCAAGAGCTTGGCAACCTCTTGTGGTTTTCAACCATCATTTTTTAGACCTAATAGATTGGTGACTCTACTAGGGAGTCAACTCAAAGTTAGGGCCTTTGTCATAGCGTCAAAAATTTTACACAAACTCCATTGGGAATAAGAAGTTATAACATTTTATCGCTTCCACATAAGTGAGTGGCGACTCTTATAACATAGAACATCAGACTATCACAATAGTTTACAACATGCATGGTAGAAGGTCCCTATATAAAGGAGGTCCTAGTGACAATAGTAAATGGACACATAAGAATGATAAGGGTAAGAAAGCATTTGATGACATGTGCATGAAAAATAAGGATAAAGCATCAAAACCACACTATGAGACATATAATCACTATGATACATTGACAAATAGTTCAGCTGGGGAACCTCACACTCCTGAAGAAAAAATGAATCCTTTCTATCAGCCAAATCCTAGGAAAGATGAGGAATTTATGGCTGGTTTGGAGGTTGAAAAGGTTAGGATACAATAGGAATATGATCATACAATGGAAGGAAATCAAAATGAGCCCATTGATAATGTAGCCCCTGAAGAAAACTATGAATTCATGACTCAAAAGGAATTAGATGCACACTTGGAATATGAAAGACAAGAAATGGAAAGATCAAAAGAAAAATACGAATAGAGGCTCCAAGTGATAAAAGAAATAGAAGATTTGAAGCTGCAAAAGGCCCAATATAATGCTCATATAGCCAACCTCCCAAAATATGTACCACCTCATAGGCAAGTGAATAATAATGTAGGACCTTCAAATCCACCAAAAGCACAACAAAATCAATCAGGCAATCAATATAGACCTTCAAATGTTCCACCTAAAAATCCATCACAACATCCAAATTCCCAGCCACCCCATGGTCAACAATATATGCCACCACCTCATGTACAATATAATAATCCATTATGTCAATACCAATATCCTCAAGACCCACCTCCTCAGCAATACACATCCATGATTAGATAATTTGATTTAGTAGGATTCCAAGTATATCCTTACCCTATGGACAATAGTTGGAGAAGTCTTGTCCCAAAATTCATAGGAAGTAGTGCAGTCACTGCTGAGGAACACTTAAGGAGTTTTGATGCTTTTATTCAAGATCTGGATATGCAGTATGAAGATGTGCAGATGAGGTTATTTATGATGTCATTATCTGAAGAAGCTAGAGATTGGTTTAGTAGTTTACCAATAGCCTCTATTGATTCTATTCAAGAGTTCTAGAATAAATTTCTTGAATAGTATGGAAACCAGTGTGCACCAGAGTTTTCTTTGCATGAACTAATAAGTATCCAGAAACATCAAAATGAGTCAGTTTATGACTTCAACCAGAAGTTCTCCAAATTTCATAATAAGATACCACCAGGTTCTAAGTTGGCAGACCCTATAGCATTGAGTATTTATTTTAAAGAATTTGATCCAAAGACTAGATATGAGCTCAAAAATAGGTGCCCTAGAGATTTAGTTGAAGCTTAGAAAATAGTATTGACAATTGAAAATGATAGAAAGGCTACTGGGATGATAAGTAAGAGAGATAATCCTAGAGTTCCCCAACATTTTAACAATCCTCAACATAGGAAAGAAAATACATACAGAAATGAAAGGCCTAGGTTGCATGGTATGCCTCATAATACAAACTGGAAAGATGGAAAACCTGTGATGGATAGGCCTAAAAGTAAGGAGACTCTTGATCCTTTAAAGAAGAGAGGAACATACATGGTGAACAATAATCCTTGGTTTCAAGTTTGTGACTTGCCACATTCCCATGACCATTGTATTGTATCTATATCAATACAAGAAGAGGAAATTCCAGTAGACAATAATGAAGGAGATCACACAATTTATTTAACTTCCCACACTCTTCATCCCATTGAGTAGGAACATTCATCTTCAAAATAAGAAGGGTATGAGTATGATGTCGATAACCAAAGGTATAGCATTCATATAGCAGAACAACTAGTTTTTTTTGATGATGAAGGAAGCATTGGTGAACAATGTTCTATTAATACATCACCTCAGTCAAGTAAATGCAGTGTAAGAAGACCAACTGAGGAAGAAATTAAGAAATTGACCATTGCTGCAATGGAACAGGAAAAAATAAAATATTGGTTGAGGAACAAAATAGTAAATGAAAGTGAGGGTGTTCCAAGAGGGATTTTTGTGAAAGACAAAACATAGGGAGCACCGAAGAAAAAGAAAATAAGAATCCCAACAAAAATGTGCAAAAGCATGTTCAAAAGGAAGAAAGAAAAGAGTTGCATTAAAATAAACAAAATCCTGATGACACAAATAAAAGAGAAAAGGAGGAAAGCAAAGGAGAGTCACTAGAGAAAAAGAAGATGATCAAATCATAAGGTACCTCTTTTGATTTTACACAAGCTTTATCCCAAGTAATATTGTCTGTCCCACTACTTGAAATGATGAAAATTAAAGAGTATAGGGATAGTTTCATTCAATTGATATCTAGTGGGAATAATAAAAACACAAGCTCTGAAAGTAAAGGGACCAATAAGGTTAGCCATAAGCAAGATAAGGTAAATATTCCTGAGTTTTTCCTGGGTGATGTACTGATAAATCCTCCACAAGTTGACCCATTCTTCCCTACATTACTTATAAATAACAAGTTGGTAAGGAATTGTATGATAGACTCAGGTGTTGCTATCAACATTATGCCAGTTGGAGTCATGAAACAACTAGGCATGTGGGTGGATACTAATGGTGGAAAGTGCTATACTATGGAGAGTAGACATGTCCCAGTGGTGGGAGTTATGAAAGATGTGGAGGTGAAACTGGTTACTTATCCACAAGCAACTTATAATATAGACATAAAAGTGATTGATACACCTGATTTTGGAATGCTTTTGTCAAGACAATGGACTGCAACAGTTGGAGGGAATGTACATTTTGACTTATCATATGCCACAATACCAGTCAATGGTGAAGAAGCTAAGCTATATATAGAATCAAGAATGAATCAAATTGTGGATTATATTCCTCAAGAACAGCTAAATTGCTTTTGTGATGTAGATTTAGGGAAATTCAGAATAAATCCCTCTCAGTGTAAATTAACAAACACTGAACCAATTAATAGACATGTTTCCAAGAGTGAACACGGTGTGTGGAAAATGTACTTTGATGGAGCATGTAGTCAAGAAGGCAATGGAGCTAGAGTAGTTTATTATTTCACCTAAAGGTATCACATTCAAATACTCATTTCTGCTAACTTTTGAGTGTACTAACAATGTAGCAGAATATGAAGCCCTATTAATTGGCTTAAATATGGTAGTCAAACATAAGATCAAATTGTTAACTATTTTGGGAGATTCTGAATTGATCATCTCACAAGTCAAGTCAAAATATGTTGTAAAGAACAAAAGGCTGAAACAATATAGAAATGTGGTTTGGGACACAATTGAATTATTTGATGCTTTTTCAATTGAATGGATAGACAGATCCAAAAATTTGATGGCAGATTTCCTAGCTAATATAGCCCTAAAAAGAGATGATATCACCTTGGCGGGAGTATCTCAGGTCGAATTCAAAACAAGGCCTGCCATCCCTGATAATATCTATAGTTGGCAGGTTTTCAACGATGACACTGATCTCATAAAATTCCTCCATTGTATAGATCAATATGAATCTTAGGAGATCGACTTTAATTCCTTTGTTAAAGAGGTAGATGGGAAACAAACTGTAGTTGGAAAAGAGGTCTTGCAGCTTAAGACCAACAAACTTCCCAGAGGGCTTGTGGTACTAGAAAGGGTATATTATGGAAATGATCGATCTCTCATGAAGTAGACACCAATCAAGAGAGAAGATATTGAAGAAATAAATCTGGGGACTGAGTTAGTGATGTAGAGGGTATGGGATTTTGAAAGAGTACAAATATTTCAAGGTTTACAAAGACGCAATTTCAAACCTTGTCCTAGGCAACCTTAAGGAGACAAGCCTTAATAGTGCACTTATGACCTCACACCTTCTCTTATGGACCCAAACCCTTGGAAAGCTTTTAAAAGACTCAAAAAAACTTTTCTTGTATGATCACAAAACCCCAAGCCTCTGACTTAGACACAAACTCACTTTTTCACCTTGACTAGGCTTCTAGCCCAACTAGGTCTCCAGTGACTATTTTCTTGACTTTACTCACAACTTTTCCAAAGGACTCCCCAAATAAATGACTGATTCAGATGTATTTTGTGATGATACACAACATACCAAAACCTTGTTGGCACTTGTTTTGGATCAGACTCCCCAAAACCTATTGTTTCATCGAATTTAAGGCCTAGTTAGCCCTCTTTTTCAAAGCAATCCTATTCCATTCTTATCCTCTGACCATGAGACTCTCAAAATTATCTTAAAATGTCTCCAAACTAAGTAATTTCAATATTTTAGGCTTCTATGACACCTTTAATACTCCTAAACACAAAACCCTCAATAAATTGCTCCAAAACTAGGGCTTCTTGAAAACTAGCACTCTAGACACTTCCAGAACCTGTTCTTTGACTCTACACCATTATATCAACATATTTAATCAATCCAAACTCAAAATCATGCCCCTTGTTCAGGAAGAACTCCCACTGCTATACCTTGCCTCCATTTTCATGCACTTTGCATTGTGAAAACTCGGTGTACACCCAAGTATTCTTCCTTACCTACATATCAACTTCTTATTTTTGTATGATACATGTTATAAGGGATCCATCTCACAAGTTATAGAAACATTCCTCCATGAGATGGATCAAACATCCATGAAAACCCTCAAAATTAGTGAAAAAATTGTACTTTCTTAAGGATAGTTAGCAATATAATACAAGAAACTGATTGTTGTTATCTTTTAGGACATACAAGGGTTTAAAATCATGTAGATACAAGTCTCTAAATCATTCAATGGAACATTTCATCAATAACAATCAGATATTCATCAAAAAGACTCAAGGAAAATGCAAGAATTTGATGTTTTATTATTTTTCCTGTAGCAGTCCGTACAATCACTTCCAAAATCAACCAACCTCCATACAAATGATTCCTTTAAGGTTATAGACCCATTCCCCAACTGATCAAACTATTTTGGATTTATTTTATTACATAATTGTTGCTTAAACTCCTAAAACTCACTTACCCGCCCAAAGTTGGATTTCAAAAATTTGAATTCCCAACTTGAAATTTATTGAACTCCTATTAACTATAAAGCTTCCAAAACTATTACATATCATTATTCAACCTTATTTGAATTAATTAAAATATTATATTCCTATTTAAACCCCTAGGACACTATTGGTCCACTTGTAATGCATTTTGGTCCTATGGTCCTTATCAGGACCCTTAGGACTTTTGACTCCTTTAATGTCTTTATCCATTTCAAAATCCATTATAGGCTTCAAGATGTTATAGTTGATGCTTTGGAATGGTTTATAGGTCTTCAAGACCCCTACAACCTCCTGGCCCCTGAAGTGTTCCTCAAAGAGCTTGGGTGACCCTGCACCAGTTAGCACCAAAATAGGTATATATTGGAAAGAAAATAAGTCCAACAATTAGAAGAATGCTAATTTCTTTATTAAGAAAGTACAAGCATGTGTTTGCATTGTCCTATGAGGATCTCAAGGCATATAGGGAGGATTTATTCCAACATGAGATTCCATTAAAACCAAACACAAAACCATTCAGGAAAAAGCAAAGGCCTATTAACCCAACTCTGGAACCTAAGATGCAAGAGGAGCTGGAAAAACTTAGAGATGGAGGCATTATCAAGCCCATTAGACATTCATCATGGGTCTCAAACTTGGTGCCAGTAAGAGAGAAAAATGGGGATATTAGGCTATGTGTAGATTTCAAAAACTTAAATGTTGCCTCCCTTAAAGATAATTACCCTCTCCCGAATATGGAAGCAATATTACACAAAGTAATAGGATGTGAGTTGTTATCAATGATAGACGGTTTTTTTGGGTATAACTAGGTTAAAGTTAAAGAATCTGAGCAATACAAGACAACATTTACTACACCGTGGGGGATATATGTATATGTGAGAATTCCATTCGGTCTCACAAATGTAGGGGCAACTTTCCAAAGGGCCATGGATGTGGCATTTGCAGATTTGATTAATGTTATAATGGCAGTGTACCAGGATGACCTCACTGCTTATTCCAAAAAGGCAGAAGACCATGTGGAACACTTGGAGAAAATATTCATCAAGGCTCTGGAATATGGTATTAGTCTTAACCCTAAGAAATGTCATTTTTTTGTCACATAAGGTAAGCTTTTGGGACACATTGTATCAAAATAAGGGATTAGAATAGACCCTAAAAGAGTATAAGCCATAGATAAAATCCCCATTCACAAAATTGTCAATGCCATTCAATCATTTTTTGGAAAAAATAAAATTTTTAGGGGATTTGTGTCAAATTTTGATGAGATCATTAAACCCATATCCAAAATGTTGAAGAAGGGAGAAAAGATAGATTGGACTGCAAAAGCCCTGTAAGCTTTTATATCCATCAAGAAGGCCATCAAAGAAGCCCCCATTATGAAATCTCCCAATTTTACCAAACCTTTTCAAATATTCTCATTTGCCTCATTTCACACCATAGCAATTGTTATGTTACAAAAGAATGATGAAGGCCATGAGCAGCCTATGTCCTTCTTTAGCAAGTCATGGTAGGGGTCAAAGTTAAAATATGATATTATGGAGAAACAAGCTTTTGCATTGGTCAAAGCAACAAAAACTTTCAGACCATATCTAGTTGGAGCCAAGGTAATTGCATATGTACCACATGTAGCAGTGAAAGATATTTTGGTACAAACAAAGGTAATAGGGAAGATATGTAGATGGATTAATAAAATCCAAGAATTTGATATTGAAATTCAGATCACCAAGTTAGTAAGGGGATATGGTCTAGCTAAACTAATGGAAAAAGCAAACATTGAAGCTAACCAAATCTGCAATGTAGAAAATGAGGAAAGTGCAGTTGCAAGCATTGAACATACTCCTTGGTACACAAACATAATATATTATATCAGACACATGAAGTTCCCTCAAGGATTGAATGATAATTAGAAGAGAACTTTAAAGTTGCAGGCATCCAAGTACGTATTCATAGAAGGGGATCTATTTTGGAAAAATAGGGATGGAGTGCTACTATTATTTCTAGATGAATCACAGGAAAAACACGTCTTGACGAAGATGTGTAAGGGAATGTGTGGAGGCCATTATTCTGCTAAAATGACTACACATAAGATTCTCAGGGCAGGCTATTACTGGCCTAAGGTTTTCAATGATTCCTTTGCATATGTAAGGAGGTGTGAAGCTTGCCAGAAGTTCTCAAGAAAGATGAAATATCAAGGAGCCCTACCACTTCGACCTTTACAAGTAGAATCCCCTTTCCATCAATGTGGAATTGATTTCATTGGGGAAATACAAGAAAAGTCAAGTGGGGGACATAAATGGATACTTGTAGCTACTAATTATTTCACTAAATGGGTAGAGGAAATCCCAAAAAAACAAGCAACAAGTAAGGTGGAAATAAATTTCTTGATGGAGAATATCATAACTAGATTTGGTACACCAGTTAGGTTGATCACACACAATGGGATGTGTTTTAGGTCTGATGAATTTAAGAGCTTCTGCAACACATATGATATTATTGTTTCTTATGTTGCCCCCTACCACCCACAAGCAAATGGTCAGGTAGAATCTAGCAATAAAAGTTTTTTGAAAATCATAAGGAGAATTTTAGATGGAAATAAAAAGGCTTGGGATTCAAAACTAAGAATGGTTGTGTGGGTGGACATAATTACTGTGAAAAAGGAAATTGGGAAATCTCCATTCGAGCTAGTGTATGGGACACAGGCTAGGATGCCATTACAAAACCTTTTACCAATTTATAATTTCATCCTTCAGGAAGATTTAGACATTCCAGAACCAATGGAGGAAAGAATGGAGCAACTTGTAGAGCTTGATGAAATAAGGAGAATGACTGAGAACTAGAATGCAAAGCTGCAATCTTAGATGAAGTACCTTTTTGATAAGAAATCCAAAAATAGAAAACTTTAGGTGAGTGATTTGGTGCTAATGTGGAATGCTAGATGTCAAGAGAAGCGAAAGAATGGAAAATTTGAAGCCTTGTGGTTAGGGACCTTTGTTATCATTGGCAAGGGAGAAGATTCTTACTATTTGTAGAACATGTCTGGTGAAGAGTAGGAATTGCCAGTACATGGGCAATTTTTGAAGCATTTCTTTTCTTGAGGATTACTAGAGGATTAAGAATTGCCATTGAATGGAAAATTCTTAACAAGCCTCTTAAAATAATCTCTTTCCATGCATAGTAGTTTAGGAAATCAAAAAAGGGACTAGGACTTGCCTGTACATGGACAATCCTAGATTTCCCTCATTAAAAAAAAAAAATCTTTACATGTGTAGTAGTATAGGTTCATTTCCATCTCCATTATTTTTCATCTCCATATCCTTCTTCATCCCATCCTCACCACCGTCCATTTCTCATATTTTCTAAAATTTGGGTCTACTCTCAGAGATTCTAGATTCTTGCAGTGATTGGTAAATCACTCATCCCCAACTGGAGCCACTGTTGGAACCATAATTTTCATAAAAAAATTCTAAGGATTTTACTTATTGAAATTAAAATTCATGCCATTATTTTTCATAAAAAAATCACTCTATTGCCATCCATGAAGCCAAAATAGCCTTTTACCACCATACTGATACCACATTGGCCACCTTAAATAACCCTCACCTCATACCTCCTTACCATAGCCTCTTGCAAAATGGCTCATGGTATCACAATAAAGGAACCTAACACTATATCCTTTTACTGCTATACCGTGGAGGGTTAAAGCTTAGCCCATGGTAGAGTGGTATAATGATCACTATTAACAAAACGAGACTACTATACCACAGAGGGATGGAACACAACCTGCGGTAGAGCAGT
Source organism: Sequoia sempervirens (assembly GCA_007258455.2). Taxonomy (NCBI): domain Eukaryota; kingdom Viridiplantae; phylum Streptophyta; class Pinopsida; order Cupressales; family Cupressaceae; genus Sequoia; species Sequoia sempervirens. The sequence continues at coordinate 112,465,837 of VDFB02179234.1, read as the reverse complement.
GAGATGAAGAATAGTAATTGAAGGGAAACCACTATACCGTGGAGGGTCAAAATATAGCCTACGGTAAAGCCGTATACAAAGAAAAGTAATGGAAGGACACTGTGGTGTTGTAGGAAGGAGAAAGATAGCCCACGGTAGAGCGATATAGTATGAACTAAGGGTACACTGCGGTACCGTGAGGAAGACAAAGGTGGTGTGCGGTAGAGCAGTATAATAAAGCAAGTTAACAATATGTACCATGGTACCACAGGGGAGTAAAAAGTGATGAGAGGTAACGTGGTAAAGCAGTCATTGAGACATTTAAAGCAGGACAGTCACATCAATCAACTTCGAAATATGAAATTGAGATCAATGTAAAAGATTTGAATCATAAAAATTTATGATTCGAGAGTTAATGCAGCTTGGTGTGTAGGTAAACAAAGAAGATTGCGATTTATCATTCATAGCAGTAGAGACTAAGTGTAGATGAGCTTGGGGTGTGGAAGTGAAAGGAATTCTCCAAGGTGAACTATATTTTGGGTAAGCTCTATTCATCACTCCTTGGTGTTTATAAATGGCGCCAAAGAAATTGGAAGTAGGAGTGATAGGACAAGGGTTGGATTGAATCATTCACTGATTAAATGCTCTGGGTCTCACTTTCGATAACCCCTTGTGTTGTTGCCTCCACCAAACCTATAGGTTCCCAAAAACACTTAGGCACCCCTGGTCTTTGCTACCAACCCTGCTATCAATACCCAAAAATGTTCATTAAGCCTGAATCAAGCATTTCTTGATGCTTCTTTTCTTCTCTGCTCTAACTAGCCTTTAATCAACTAAAGACCAGTAAATCTTCCATTCTGCCCAACCTTGTTGCAGGGGTGTGAATTTGTTTAGTTGTCTTAAAAATCACTGGCAATAGTGTTCTTGTCCTTGCACAATCACTCTCTCCTCTATTACTGCCTCAAAACCCTAGGGTTTTAGGAGGGCTTGTAACTATAAGCTTATTTGGTTTCTTATTAAATTATCTCACCCTTCAGCTCAGTGGACACCTGGAACTCAAGGAAGGTTCCCTGATTCAAATTTGGCATTGTTCAAAGTTCTTGTGACTTCTGACCCTCTCAGGTCGTGCATAGTTCTTATGCCAATTTCATGGGATTGTAGGGCCTTCCAAGCCTTGTCTTGAACATGCATTGATCTATCCTCATCCAACAATCACCAAAATGGAAATGCTAAGGACACATGCCTCCTGTCAGATCCTTAAAAGATCCCTGCAATCTTTATTCAACCCACATTGAACAGATTTCAACACCCCTGCATTGGAACAGAGTAAAACAATTTCTTTTCCTAGCCGGGCATGGACAGCTCGCCTAGGGATTAATCTTTTTGCATGATTTTTAAATACCAAAAAATTCCTATGCCTATTCTATGTACAGCAGTGGAGTCAAGCTCCATTTCCAATGAACTCGTGCTAAGTACAAAGGCAATGCAGCTAAGACTCCATTGTTCTTTCTTTTACTAGTCAAAACTGAAATTTAAGGAAAAGACACAGCAAATAAAACTCTACAATGAATATCAGACAGTTCCTATGCTATTGCAGTGCTTTAAAAATAGTCTCAGCACATACTTCACATGTCAAGATTCTTTTCAACACATTCTTTTTCAGAAAGAAAATCAGAAAATAGAGTAAACTAAAGCTTTTACGCAGGAAACTGATATTTTCTTTTTTCTCCAAAAAGACTGCCACCGTAAAAACATCCAACCAACCAAGAAAATGGTCGAGTCTTGCTTTACAAACTGACAGAAATCAGTTAGGTTTTCATATCAGGCTCCAAAGTGATTAAAAGAAGTGTGTTGGAAAACACACTGTGTTTTGCGATTTTCCCAAAACCTAAGGAAACGCCTACCAAATGATTCCTAATTTATTGAAGATTAAACCTAAGCTTCAAGAAGGTCCCCTTACACCTTATCAATGGTTTATTAGACCGTACACAATAAAACAAAAAGATTAAAAATATTACATTAAAATTTATGCTTGTATTTTGATACTTGTATTTTGGGTGCTCCTGCACCATTCTCCCCCTCTCAGCTGCACGAAAATGAAGAAATGGAAGGTGGTATCAGTTTTAGGTCAATTCCAAGCTTCTTGAATTGATCCTCTTGTACCCATGTAGCCTTTGAGACAGGTTTGCTCTTCCACTTGATAAGGTGCTCCATGTATACCTTATTCCTTGTTGACTTTTTCACCCTAGACTCCAAGACCTTCTCTACCTGAGCTTTCTCTTGACTTGGAAGGGGTATATTAGTGATATCTTGAAAGATTTCTTGACTGTTCTGAATTTCATCATTGACTGTACCCTTGTACCTGATTAGATTGACAACGTTGAAGATTGGAGATATGCCTAAATCCGATGGAAGTTCCACCTTGTATGCATTCTTTCCATACTTAGCTATCACCTTGCATGGTCCTACCCATTTCATTTGCAACTTGGTGGACATTCCCTTCTGCAATCTGGATTTTTTGAGGTGAACCATCACATAATCACCCACCTGGAACTGCACATCTCTTCTTGTCTCATCAACTTTATTCTTCAACTTTTGTGTTGCTATTGTGATTGTCCTCTTAACCTACTCATGAATCTCCTTCATGGTTTGAGTGAAGTCTTCTACATGTCCACTCCTATTCTCCATTGTTCCAAGGTCTCTGAGCTCACAAATTCCTCTTGGGTGCATCCCATACACAACTTCAAATGGGCTTTTTCCTGTAGTCCTATTCACACTATCATTATATGCATATTCAGCTTGGGAAATCACCATATCTCAGGTCTGCCCATATTCCTTTGTCAAGCACCTAAATAGGTTACCTAACACTCTATTAACCACCTCAATTTTACCATCGGTCTGAGGATGGTAAGCTGATCCAAATGATAAATTAGTTCCCAATTTGCTCCATAGTGTTTTCCAGAAATGACTCATGAATTTTACATCCCTGTCAGAAACAATACTCAATGGCAATCCATGGATTCTCACAACTTCCCTAAAAAATAGATGGGCAATATAGCTTGCATCGTGTGTGGTCTTGCAAGGAATAAAGTGACTCATCTTGCTAAATCTGTCCACAACTACAAAAACACTGTCAAAACCAGATTTAGTCTTGGGAAGACCCACCACAAAATCCATGCTCACACATTCCCATGGTCTGTTCAGAATAGGCAAGGGCTGATATAACCCAGCATTTTTAGCTCCCCCTTTGGCTTTCATGCAAACAACACATTGTTCAACATACCTTCTGACATCTTGTGCTAACTTAGGCCAATAGTAAAACCTTTGTACCAACTATAAAGTTTTGTTAATACCAAAATGCCCACTAAGACTGCCATTGTGTTTCTCTTGGATCAGATTTTCTCTCATTGATCCTCTTGGGACACATAATAGATTGCCCTTGAATAACAACCCATTTTGCAATGTATACTCAGCATATTGACTGTGAAAATGATTTCCAAAGTCTAAACATACCTTGTAGGCTTCAGAAAAGTCTTCGTCATCACCATAGAGATCCTTAAAACTTTCCAATCCTATGCTTTTCGGTTGTATCTCTTGGACTGTCAACATCCTCCTACTTAATGCATCTACCACTTTGTTTTGTTGTCCCTTCTTGTGCTTAATGGTAAATGTGAAAGCTTGAATGTACTCCATCCATTTCAAGTGCCTATTGCTTAACTTCTCCTGGGTGTTAATATAACTGAGTGCTTGGTTATCCGTGAAAACCACAAACTCTTTGGGCAATAAATAATGCCTCCATTTCCTAAGGGACTGCACTAAAGCATAAATTTCCAGATCATAGGTGGAGTATTTTTGTTTAGCTTCATTAAGTTTTTCACTAAAGAAGGCTACAGGTCTACCTTTTTGACTAAGGACTCCTCCTACTGCTACTCCACTTGCATCACACTCAACTGTAAACAATTTATCAAAACTAGGAAATAACAAGATAGGTTGTGTTGCCACTTCTTTTTTCAACTTTTCAAACCCTTTATCAGCTTCTAAAGTCCACTTAAATTTTTTTTTCTGACCACCCTTGATTGTATCTAACACTGGTGCACATATACCACTAAAATTCCTTATAAACTTCCTATAAAATTGAGCCAAACCATGAAAACTTCTTACCTCAGTTGTTGTGGTTGGTGTAGGCCAGTTTAGGATAGCTTCCACCTTACCTGGATCCATCTTCAGCGTTCCTTGGGATACCACAAAACCTAGATACACAAGCTCTTGTTTGAAGAACTCACACTTCTCAAGGTTGATTGCTAACTATTCTTCTTGCAACCTTTTGAGTACCATCTCTACATGCTTCAAATGTTCTTCTGCTGTCTTACTGAAAATCAGTATGTCATCCAAGTAAACTACCACAAAAATCCCTGTGAAATCTTTAAGCACCTCATTCATTAGTCTCATGAACATGCTAGGGGCATTTGAGAGGCCAAATGGCATCACTTTCCACTCATATAAACCATCGTTTGTCTTAAAAGCTGTCTTCCATTCATCACCTTCCTTAATTCTGATTTGGTGATACCCACTCTTAAGATCTAGCTTAGTATAGAATTTTGCACCTCCAAGGCAATCCAATAAATCTTCAATCCTAGGTATTGGAAATCTATACCTAATTGTGATTCTATTTATTGCTCTAGAATCATTACAAAGTCTCCATTTACCTCCTTTTTTAGTTGCCAAAACAATTGGGACTGCACATGGGCTGATGCTCTTTTGAATTAGACCTTGATTCAGCAACTCTTCCACTTGTCTAGCCACCTCTTTGTTCTGCTCAGGGGTCAGTTTGTATGCTGCTTTGTTAGGCAATGAGGCTCCAGGTATGAAGTCAATTTGATGACTTATTGCTCTCTTGGGTGGTAGGGTTGATGGTGTTCCATCACTCACTTTGCTCTTGTATTTGTCAAGCAAGTTCTGGACTGCTGTTGGTAACACTGCCCTTTTAGCCTTTTTCTCTTCTTTGGGCTGCATCATAATCACATACCCTTCATTCCCTTGGTGTAGGTCCTTGATGAACTCTTTACCACTGCTCAACATGATATTAGGAACCTTGGATTGCCCTTCATCTTCCTCAATCAACGATTGCAGCTTGAAGGTTTTTCCACCCTTCGTGAATTCTATGGTATTCTCCTTCCCATGATATACAGCACCTCTATCATATTGCCACGACCTGCCAAGAAGAAGATGGCATGCATCCATGGGCAGTATATCACAAATCAGCTTGTCTTTGTAGCCTCCAATCAAAAATTCCACTATAACCTGCTCATTCACTAAGCTCATTCACTAAGACACTTGCCCTTTGTTCAACCATGTGACTTTGTAGGGATTGGCATGAGGTACCTTTTGCAATTTCAACTTATTTACTGCCTCCTCAGAGATTATATTTTCCGTAGAACCAGAATCTACAATAACCTTGCATACCTTTCCAAGTATTTTGCACCTTGCTCGAAACAAAGCTCTCCTTTGCTTGGGTTCTTCCTTAACCAGTTGTCTGATCAGCACTCTATTAAACATCAGATTTTCACCTACTTCTGATTCTATGTGACTGATCTCAGGTGTCTTTACACTCACGGTGTCCTCTTGTGCATAAGCTACTCTTTTCTCATTGCTAGATGAAGCTTTCTCCAGGCACCTATAAGCTGGATGGCCTAGCTGATTACAGTTATAACATTTCATGGTGGCAAAGTAAGAGTTACTTCTGCCTGCTCCTCTACCTCTGTTTGAACCTCCTTGAGGTCCTCTTCCTCTATTAAAACCTCCTCTTGATGAGGTTTCACCTCCATGCTCAGTAAGCTTTGATTCTCCTTGGCTTCTTTGGTCACCACCTCTTCCTTGGTAACCTCCATGCTTTCCTTTTTGATCTATGCCTCTTCCTCTACCCTTAGAGGACTGATCATGCTTCCTTTTGTTCCTCTCTTCAATCTTGATAGCTAGCTGATAACATTGGTGGATTGTCTTGGGGCTGAGCAAAGCCATCTCTTCTTGTATATTCCACTTCAAACCATTGAGGTATCTGGCCACTTTTAGGCTCTCATCTTCTGCCACATTCGATCTCAAACAAAGCTTCTGAAACTCTTCCATGTAGGTGTTTACATCTTGGTCTTTTTGTCTTAAACTCTGCCTCTTCTTGTGGAGCTGAATTTCATAATCATCTAGCATATAGGATTCTTTCACTTTAGCAACCATTCCTTTCTAGGTTGATATGGGTTGCTTACCTTGTTTCTCCCTTTCAGTCTGAATAAACTTCCACCAAGTTAACGCTGATCCTCTCAACCTTGACTTTGCAACCTTCACCTTTTGTGCTTCTGTAACTCCATCACATTCGAAGTGGTTCTCCATTCCTTCTATCCAGTCCATGACTAAGTCAGGTTCCATCTTTCCACTAAATAGTGGCACTCCTTCAAGTGATTTTCCACTCAAAGCTTTTAATGCCTTCAAGAAAGGCTCCTCCTTCAAGACGGGGTCAGGTTCAGGGGTCTTATCTTCCTCTGCAACCTCTTCTTCTTTCGGAATTCTTCCTTCAAACTGTGCACTCCTCACTGCTGCCTCAAGTTGAGCTATTCTTTCCCTCAACTGCTTATTGTCTTCTTCCTGCTCTTCAACCATCTTTTCCAATTCTGCATTGGTCACCATGGTGGAAGTATCACTTGATTCTATGTCTAACATGCAAGATTCCTTTCCCAAATCTTTAGTTGGGCTTTGATACCAATCTGATAGGACGAGGGTTGGATTGAATCATTCACTGACTCAATGCTCTGGGTCTCACTTTTGATAACCCCTGGTGTTGTTGCCTCCACCAAACCTATAGGTTCCCAAAAACACTTAGGCACCCCTGGTCTTTGCTGCCAACCCTGCTATCAATATCCAAAAACATTCATTAAGCCTTAATCAAGCATTTCTTGATGCTTCTTTTTTTCTCTGCTTTAACTAGCCTTTAATCAACTAAAGACCAGTAAATCTTCCATTCTGCCCAACCTTGTTGTAGGGGTGTGAATTTGTTTAGTTGTCTTAAAAATCACTGGCAATAGTGTTCTTGTCCTTACACAATCACTCTCTCCTCTATTGCTGCCTCAAAACCCTAGGGTTTTAGGAGGGCTTGTAACTATAATCTTATTTGGTTTCTTATTAAATTATCTCACCCTTCAGCTCGGTGGACACCTGGAACTCAAGGAAGGTTCCCTGATTCAAATTTGGCATTCTTCAAAGTTCTTGTGACTTCTGACCCTCTCAGGTCGTGCATAGTTCTGATGCCAATTTCATGCGATTGTAGGGCCTTCCAAGCCTTGTCTTGAACATGCATTGATCTGTCCTCATCCAACAATCACCAAAATGGAAATGCTAAGGACACATGCCTCCTGTCAAATCCTTAAAAGATCCCTGCAATCTTTATTCAACCCACATTGAACAGATTTCAACACCCCTGCATTGGAACAGAGTAAAACAATTTATTTTCCTAGCCGGGCATGGACAGCTAGCCTAGGGATTAATATTTTTGCATGCTTTTTAAATACCAACAAATTCCTATGCCTATTCTATGTACAGCAGTGGAGTCAAGCTCCATTTCCAATGAACTCGTGCTAAGTACAAAGGCAATGCAGCTAAGACTCCATTGTACTTTCTTTTACCAGTCAAAACTAAAATTTAAGGAAAAGACACAGCAAATAAAAGTCTAAAATGAATATCAGACAGTTCCTACGCTATTGCAATGCTTTAAAAATAGTCTTAGCACATACTTCACGTGTCAAGATTCTTTTCAACACATTCTTTTTCAGAAAGAAAATCAGAAAACAGAGTAAACTAAAGCTTTTATGTAGGAAACTGATATTTTATTTTTTCTCCAAAAAGACTGCCACCATAAAAACATCCAACCAACCAAGAAAATGGTCGAGGCTTGCTTTACAAACTGACAGAAATCAGTTAGGTTTTCATATTGGGCTCCAAAGTGATTAAAAGAAGTGTGTTGGAAAACACACTGTGTTTTTCGATTTTCCCAAAACCTAAGGAAACGCCTACCAAATGATTCCTAATTTATTCAAGATTAAACCTAAGCTTCAAGAAGGTACCCTTACACCTTATCAATGGTGTATTAGACCGTACACAACAAAACAAAAAGATTAAAAACATTACATTAAAATTTATGCTTGTATTTTGATACTTGTATTTTGGGTGCTACTGCACCAAGGAGCTAAGAAAGATGAACCTAAAGCTAGTAAACCCTCTTTACAGTCTCCATTGCTTACTCTACTACCTGGGTCAGTAGATAAGGGGCCAAAGAAAGTTTTTAGAGACTCAACTCAGGGATGTAGAGACCCTTTCATTCCTTAGTCAGGTTGGAATTTGTACTAGTATTTTAATAGAAATAGAAAGGACAACGTCTCGTCATCAAACCGGTGGGCCCTTGACTTGGCCAAATTAATAGTTCCAAATGTTTTCATTGACATCGAGTTGATTAAAGCCCTGGCCAATAGATACCATGCCCCAACAAATATTTTTAGGCTCCCAGATGGTGGGTGTTTAGTAGATGTTTCAAGGGAATCCATTATTAAGTGTTTCAACCTGAACAAACAAGTTCTTACAAAAGTGAATTTGGGTAAATTGGAAGAAGAATACAAAAGATTAAGGAGAACTTATAGGAGTGATGAGCTCCCCCTACATAAGAAAAGGGGTGATAACAATAGGATACTTCCCATCCCCTCCTCAAAAGTAGAATCTTTTCCAGTGTCTAATTTTCAAGTTTACTTAAAGAATACATATCATGCATTGTGTCAAGTTCTTGGAATAGATGAAAAGGATAATGTGTCAATAGGACTGATGAGGATGCCTATGATCATTCAACATCCAAAGTCAAATGTTGAATTTTATTTTTCTTCTGTGATTGAAGAACAAATTCATGAGGGCTTGTTGCAGGTCAAAGAGGCTCAGGCTCCCATGTCTTTCAGGAAATATTCTTTGCTATGTCATTTTTTTGTATCAAAATGAAAAAAATGGACTAAGAGGATGAAATTATGCACACAAGAGCATGGAGTTAGACTCCATGTACAAAATTGGTGCTACATTTGGGACAATAGATGCACTAAGTGTGGTTTTGTTGTGTTTAGGGATGATTTTGTTCTTAGAATAATTGCTTCCCTTGGTTTTTCATCACCAAGGTTGCCACAGTCTTTGATGAATGTCATGAGGCCAATGCAGTACAAGACAAACCAAGGCTTTACACATAATTATGCTGATTGGTTCCTAATGCCACATCATAATATCATTAGGGTGTACAATTGTGACCAGGCACCACATATTTTGCCAAAATTTGTGCCTGCTAGAATATTCTTTTTGAAATTTATGTGGTAGATGCTCTGAATGGAGCATGATCTAATGAGGAATTAGAGAAAAAGAACATTCTTGCCTAATTTAACAGTGTTTAAAGAGTTTTCAGTTGGATCAAACATGTTAGAGGAGCTACAAAGATTCATGAGGGTCAACTATCCCCTCAAGTCTGGAAAATAAGGAGTATGTGACCCAGAGGGTCACATTAATATGATCAAAAGAAATTTTCTTACAAATAGGGCAATATCTCATGCATTTGACCGTGAGGAAGATGTGATAAGGAATTTGGTATATTTTGCAGATGTATTCTAAACAAGAAGGAGATGGATAATAATGATGAGATGGGAGGAACAAAATAAGGAAAAGAATAAGAATTTCAAGGGGTTTTTTGCTGAGGAACCCAATCTTCTAAAAAGGATGCAGTTGATCCTTGGAAAGTTTGATAAATTTTATAAGATGGCTCAAGATTAGGGGTTGATTCCACTTCTTTCACCCCAACAACCATCACACAAAGCATGCACATCTCATACACCACCCCCATCACCAACACATCAATCCCCTCCATCTCCCACACATGAGCCTCAGGCCAAGAAACATAAAATTGAGTCATTAGTTGATTATGGCTCGAGTGATGAGGAACAAGAAGAATTTTTTACTCTAACTAAGATGAAGGAAGTGGTAGAGAAATAGAAAATTAAAGAGCCCCATGATCCAAAAATCAGAATATTAGAGGAAGTTGTTGATGAAATTCAAGATGATGAGAAGGTAGTTCCCTCTCTAAAGTTTATGGAGGATGAAAATTCATTCATACTAGTGAATTTAAATATTTTTGGATCAAGATGAAAATGAAGCAGTTTGATGAAAGGTTAAAAATCAATCTCATTGGAGCTAATGATTCAAAACAGGCTAAAGTTCAGGCCAAAACATTGGCAAAATTAAATATTGACAATATCAATGTTACCCCCAGGAAGCAAGAGAATTAGTGTTGAAAAGTGACATGTTGATCATACCAGGGATGGAGCTCTCTAAGGTTTTTCTTTTGAATCAAATTAGAGCACAAGATGATCCAATGTTAGTTGCAGAGTTTGACTCAGAGGAAGGTGTATCAGGAATAGTGTATAACCCTACCACTCAAAAGCTTTCCTTATGGACAAAACAAAAAAGCACAAGGAAGTCTAGAATCCTAGAAGTGGTGCAAGAAATGAGGGGGTTAGCCATGGTGAGGACAATGAAAGATACAACTCCAATAGAGGTTGCAACCATAACTATGTATTCAACAATGTTCACCAGAGATGTGATGGAAAACATGGAGAAGAAAACTACTGAATATGAGAAAAGATTGAAATTGTCAAATGATGAAGTAAATAAGTTATTTATTGAAAATATCAAGTTGAAACAACAATTACAGTAGGCTACAACAATGAGGGGGGATGAGATAGTTGTTTATCACCCACTCATCCAGGCTAAAGGCCCACAGATTCAACAGATGAAAGAAGAAATTAGTAAGTTGAAGAAGCACAATATGGAAGATGTTAAGTGTCACATCCTAGAAACCTTGACAAAGATGTTGGAGCACAGAATTGAGATATTGAAGGAAAAAATAGGATTACATGAAAGCTTTAGCAATTTGGTTAAGGCTTTGGAACAAATAAGTGTTAATTTCCTTATCCTAGAGGAACTCCAGAAGAGGTGGCAGCCCACTTATCACATTCTAACTACTCTATGCAAGGAAACACAAAGGGATCCAGATGCCCCTCCAAGGCTAAAACCTACTTAGGAAATGGTGAAGGGGGTAATTGAGGAGCACAAGTATTTAATATACATGAAGAAGAAAGTGGAGAACAAAAGGAATGCATTTGATGCAATAAAACAAATCTTCGGCCCTTCAATCATTAAAGGTGATAATCAACTAAAAGTTGTGGATGAGTTGAAGGATGAGTTTTATCAAATGGTTTCTAAGTGCTTCACACACATACAAAATGATGGGGATATCAACCTTGACATGTTTCATACTTTGCTTGATGGAATTGTAATACTAGATAATGGATACATGAAATTTGTGGTAGATATCAGGAACTTGCTTGATAATAGATGGAAGAGTCATCTCACAAATCTTGTTGCTGCTCAAGAATTCAAATGGCCAAATGATTTAACAATAAGTAAATAGAAGGAGAAATATTTGGGTTCAGACGAGGGTTGATCATCACAAAGAGAGAGATTAATCATACAATAAAAAGCTTTGCACAGGTCTTAGATGACCATAGGCTCTTTACTCAAAGACTAACGGATTGGAACATGTTGGTTGTTTAGTTATTTTAGTTATGTTTTATTTCATAATTATGTTTTGTTACCAAAAGACATGACCTTTGGTCTGAAGCTTGTTGCCTCTCATATAAATACGAGAGACCAAGACCAAAAGGAGAGAGTAAATTAGAGATAGAAAAAGTAACAGGTGAATAGGGATAATGTCTACATTTCAAAGACCATGATGCATGTATGAAATTATGGAGAAATAAATGAAAGAGCTTTGATTTTGTGGTGTCATACTGGTGTCAATTGTTTGTTGAATTAATTGAAAATATTGCCAAGTTGTCTCCAAGGTTGATATTTCTCTGTTATTTAAATTGATATATCACTTGTATATATTCAATTTATCAATGCACATTTGCTATACTTGTGTGGTATGATTGATTGGTTCTTTCAAGTAAATATTAAATCCTTTTAGTCATCTACAATTCAAAAGTGTCATTTGGATCACTAAGAAGAACCTGGTAATTACATTCTTGCATGTTTATACAAGTTATAAACTAATATTGGAATGCCAAACAATTAGAATTCCTGCCAAATAGAAGCCACTCATCTTAGACTTTCATCTAACTCTATTTTACCCATCAAGGCATTGGTCTCACCCGTTTTATTTATTTAGTTTTTTAAATACAAACTTAACATCTGTTAATTGAACATATTCATAAACTCTACCTTGATATTGCTTATACAATTTATACCAAATTAGGCTCACATATTTCCACTTCCAATTTCCAATGTGGATAGATTGCACAAGTAGGAATCACACAATCTAAGTCCTCCCCAATTGCAATAGGTATACCTACCTAGGTCTGGCAGAGCCTAAAGAGTAGAAGGTTCAAATGCATCAAAATATTTCACCAAGGTCTAGCAATGGTCCTTTCCAAGACATGTTGACCCCCTTTGACCTCATGATTACAGATACTGAAGGAATCCTCAACTTGACACTTGATCCAAGCCCACTCAAAGATCAAGAGGATAATGAACCACTTTCCATTCCTAATGAAGATATCCTAGAAACCTTTATAAGTAATCCATCCTTTGAAACTGGCCCATGTTAAGAATTTGATCCAAAGCATGTCAAAAGCAATTTTGAAATCATTCAAGATCAAGAGTTTGTATCTCCAAGCTACTACAATGGTTTAATGGATACTCTCCTATCTATACAAGATGTCACAAATGATGATCACATCCATATAGCACATTCTCCTCTATCTACCCATGAGATGCTTTATGTGGATGGACACATAGATGATCTTCATTTAGAACAGGATCCCTTTACTCCTGACATTATTACACAAAAAGAGCAGTTTATTGATTCCTACAGTTAAACTAAGTTATCAACATCAGGATCAGATATATCCCAAATTTAGACTAAGGACATCATGTATGAAGATATCCAACATTATCCACTCAAGGAAACAGGTCAAATAGAACAGGATATTCTAGACTCAACAGAGTTTCCAATAGAAATAACATCATCTGCAGTGGTCATTTATCAGAGAATGCATTCTAAACAAGAGCTCTCAAAACAAGCAGAATCAAAGCATGAAGGTACTACTTCCACAATACTAGGGGCAACTATGTCTCAAGAAAATGTCAACATAGGAAGCACAAAGAGTCCTTATGACAAAACTATTGTCAATACTACAACCAACCACGTCATGAATCTTCATCCACCCATCACCCCATCCACGAATTGGGACCAACGTCAAAGGAAAGAATTTAATCAAAGTATGAAGAACGTTATCAAAAAAAAAGAAGTTGGAAAGCATAATGGACAAATCAACTACAATTGGATACCAAAAAATACAAAGAAAGATCATCCCTATCAAACTCCATCAGTCAAAGTAACTATGGGGAAAAATAAAAAAGGGAAAAGTATCCATCAAAGATATCCACAAAAGCAAAAATAGGCTTTTCAAGCAATGTACAAAGTATATCAAGCAGTTGGTCTTAATTCCACATACACTTTCGTATCCACCCATCATTGCTCATCTTCCAAAGTTTGGAGAGTCAAAGATTCCAAGCTATCAACCAATCCATCTTTTATCCCTAAACACACTTCATCCACACCTCCACGCATGATATCCAATTCTCACATTGACCATGTATTGGAAACGACCCTTCATCATAAGGATTTAGAAGGCACTTTATCAAGATTTACGCACAGAGACAGAGTTAACCCCGATATCAATAAAGCAGATCAGGAATCTCAAAAGTTGTATTCAAGTGCACATATCTTGGCAAAGCAGCTTCTTCAAGCAGGATATTGATGGCACATTATGACAGGGGCATCTACATCAACAACACCTTGTGATTCAACATGAGCTTAAAATCTTTCAAAAAAATCAAAAAAATCAAAAAATATGAAAATCCAAAAAAATCAAAAAAAGGATTGAAAACAGTAAAGAGAAAAAATTGTCCTCTAGTGAAAACCACTACGGTGGTGCTTTGGGAAAGACCATGATGAAAACCTAGCAAACAGTCATCATGTGTAAAATCGAGCATCTACGTGCGCCAGTTCAAATGAAAGCATCTCATCCCATCCATAATAAATCCAACATTCCATCCATCTCAACCATAATAAATCCAGTCACCATGAGCCATTTATCCAATCCATGTGCATATGTCTGCATCCATGGTCCAAGTTATCTTAATCCTCATGAAACTTTGGTGCACACTTTACGTTTACTTATGATAAACATCTTGACATGGGTCATTTTCCTTGATCCTATCCTACTCAACGTTATATGAGCCATGAAGCATTATCAATGAGCATTCTTAATCTAAACACCTTATCTTATCATAAGATAATCCATATCCCTCAATCCATACATCTATCCAAGCATCCACACCTCGCATTCCATACATTGCTAGACACTGGGGGCATATTTTTACATCTTTCTTCGGGAATAAATCTTGATCTATATCCTCCAACTTATGTGGTGATCCGAACATTGGAAAATGTGAAATAAAATTGGTCCACCGCTTGTGAGAAAAAATCCAAATCACTAGCCCATGGAATATTTTGACAAGAGGATGTTCCTTATCAGGTTTTATCTTCAATCGAACATCAATCCAAACAATCAATATCAGTTGCATCTAATGCACCCTTCAAATGTCACATCAAATCATCCAAAACATATTTTTGTTTCAAACCAAGCTTCAAAATCTTGATCAGTCAAATCCAATCAAAAAAATATCATCTTGGGATATCCTTGTGTTGCTTAACACTATCCTTGCATTGTCATGTATCCTTAACAATGTTATCATTATCAATCCTGATCAATCAAATCCTTGCATTGTTGTGCATCCTCGATAATGTTGTCATCAGCAATCCCTCATCATCTTGGGATATCCATCCTAATCCTCATGTTGCTTAACACTATCCTTACATTGTTGTGTATCCTCAATAATGTTATCATCATCATCAATCCATCGATATGATCAATCAACCTTAGCTTGGCTTTCAACAAAATCCAAAAAAATAGATCACTGATATCATCACACATATCCATATCCAAATCATCGAAATCATGCGAAAATCCAAAAACATCAGAAAATTAGAAAAATCTAAAAACATTATAAAAAAAACAAAATCCAAAAACATTCAAAAAAATCAAAAATCCAAAAACACTCAAAAGTCAGAAAAGTCAAAAACACTATATCCAAACTACGTTGTCTCTAAGCTTAAACATAGGCAAGGCTAATCTTTGATCAACCCCCGAGACATCAAAATCCAAAAAACATTCAAAAACACAAAATCCAAAAACAATCATAAAATCTCAGAAAACCCCAAAAAACATTGGAAAATCCAAAAAATCCAAAAACATTTGTAAAACACCTTGAAAATACCAAAAACAGCCTCAAAACATTTCAAAAACGTCAAAAACATCCAAATATTTGAAAAAATCCATTCATCCCATTTCCCTTTCACCGATAATCAATCATCCATAATAAATTGATCCTTTTCCCAAAAAAGATAACACAACAATCAGCAAAAGCAAGCTTCAAATGTAAAATCAAAATCAAAACATCAAACCTTTTCAAACTCTTGATCATTTTCAAACATGTTAGTCAACCTTATATCAACAGCCTTTCAATCAACTTATCAACCCATCATCATCCTATATAATGCATGTCCTAGGATATATCGTTCTAACAATGGGCATCATTTTGGATATCACTTTGGATTCTTATCCTATCAAAACACATCCCTTTGGTTGAAGGTATGAAGAACATTGGCTTGTTTGTGTACTTGATCTTTTCTTTTGATTTATCTTATTGCACTCATTCCAAGGACCTCTCGATGATATCCGAACGAAGGATTTAGAGAGATAGGAATGGGGCAACGATCATTACCTTTTTATCTATTGTGCTTGTTGGACATTCTTGTAATATAACTTGGTGAATACTTGCTTTGTTAGGTACGTCCTAGCAAGGTTTCCGTATGTCAAGTGTGAATAGAATACTCCTATCTGTTTGTCGATTAAAAGTCCATCTCACTAGGTACAACACCATCCTTGTTCTTTATACCCTGATGCATCGTGCCTACGTGTGTTATCAAACATACGGTAATTGGCCCTTTGAAAATCCCAACTCCTCGGCAAGTAATCATCATCATCATCTCATGTCGTGTTGGAATCTCTTGTTTTCTTCTATCTCTTAATTTTCGCGCTAACATGGTACCATGACAGTTAATCGTAAATCATCGCTAATGCATCCATCCTACATCCACAAACCATCTGCATATCATATCATATCATATAAGAAACATTGATCATCTCGCATGCATTGCATTTCATCATTGCAGAATATAGATTGGTTATTCTAGGCATCTCATAAACCATACATTTATTATCCACTGCATAATCCTAAAAGCGTCATCATATCATATCATGTACATCCATATCATACATGCATCATCATATCATCCATTGCATATAAACATCATAATCATCTCATATATATCATCAATAATGTAACTGTCATGGTACAAATCAGGATCAAGTGGGTGTAATATATCAAAATAGGCATGAGGCTACCCATGGTTGATGACTGTCTACATCATCAAATCTGTCTACATCAAATATTCAATTTGAATTGATCTTGAACATCTTTGTCGAGAGATCAACCCTCAAATCAAACCTCTTCGATCGATCTCTCGAGGGGGTAGTATACCAACGTAATTCTTTTCATTGGGGCAACAGTGGGGCATCTGAAAAAAATCAGAGAATTTTTTACTTTTGATCATGGCAAGATTATTCTTTGAACCAACGCAACAAGTACGTTGCCTCAAAGAGGGGAAAAATGTAGACAGAAAATATATAGATTGATATCGCACACTTGATCCTGATCTACTAACATTGTTTCATCCTGAATTGTCCCTCTATCTAACCATTTAATCAAATAGCCTTATTTGATTAAATTCATCATAATTCTCCTTTTAATTAGATAAATCCCTCGATTTAATTAAATCATTGTCTCTGTGTAATTAGCTAGGTCATTTCATTTTCCTATCTTTATTTAATTAAATAATCCATATTATTTGATTAAATCTCTAAAGTTCATCTAATTAAATTAAATAAATCAAACATTTATCTAATTTAATCCAACATCATCCCTCTTTAGTTAAATAAATCAAAATATCTATTTAATTCAATCTAAATAATTATTCCTCTCTTTTTGATTTAAATTAATCCAAAAATCTAAGTCAAAATGGTCAAATTAACTAATCCCTCATTAAATTAGTCAAATCTTGATTAATTTAATCCTAATCACTCCAATCCTCTAGATTTTGCAACTTGCACAATTAAATCACTTATTTGATTTAATAATTCTCTATTTACTTTCAAAATGGCATCAAAAAGGGAATATTCCTCCAAGTTTGAAATCTCCCCCCAAATTGACTTGTCCATCCAACAAAGCATTTAAATCTCTTACATTGTCTCTTACATGTCTCCCACTTGGCATTTAACTAATCTTTCATCCCCCCTAAACATGTCATTTCATCAAATTCACATTTCAAACTTGCACATTGATCAAAACTTGCACATCCTCCATCCACTCACATGCGGACAAGTGGCACTTTGCCATTGGCTAATTCTTAGTCCCACATTGCTCTATTTTGAACATTCATCCATCTTGGCATTCTATAAATAAGAGGCTTCATTCCTCATTTGATCATCCATAATTTACGCAAAGTTACTATGCTCAAATATTTAGCCATTTCCATCGAATATCATTGAATCATAGCTAGGTTATGCAAGTTTTTCCATTGGAGCACTCATCAACATTTATCAACATTCATCAACATTGCATCATAGGAATTGGGAAAGGGCCAATTTTCACATCAAATTGGCACCAATTCCCCCATGGGATCATGAGTTTGCTAGTTTAATTAGGATTCAATCTCTATTTTGTTGTTTTCATTGTGTTCTTCATTGCTTTTTTCCTAATTTGAACTTTGTGAATGGATTTCATGGGGAATCCTTGTTCTTGCTTGCAATCTCTAATCTAATGTGTTTGTTCTTATTGTTTTGCAAGTATTGGGATTGGGGTTCACATAGTTAGCCTAAAACGTACCAAGAGCCTTGCAACCTCTTGTGGTTTTCAACCAGAATTTTTGAGACCTAACAAGCACTATGCATTGTTATATTTGGGTCCACATAAGGATTCATAGGTTGATGATACATTTTCTTAAAACCTTACAAGCTTGTTCAAAGCAACTTTGCAGTTATGGGGCAACCAGAATTTATTTTTACAATATTACCTTAAGCTTTTACAATGCAAAATTTTATCTCAACTTGCTTAAGATATTCTAAATGAGTTTTTTTTTAATATTTCATACTTCACTTCATAATAAATACTACAATTTGGTAGTATAGAAGTATGCAGAAAAAGCACTACTATTCCCTTTCTTAGTGCTTATTTCCACTCAATAGGGAATCATTTTTTTTCAAGTCTTACAAATATGGTTTTCATATATAGATTTATCTTTCTTGAAAACCAGAAACTAAAGAATACCTAGATATGTTACAGTTGCTACAAGTTCTTCCTGAATGGAAAAAATTGTAAATTTGAAATGTCCTTCACATCATCATCAGGTTCATTGATAGAGTCGCCACCTCTCTTCACAGAGGATTGAACTTCAAGAAATATGAAGCTCCTCAAAGATGAATGTCCTTTTAGGTCTTCTCCCATAGGAAAGTCACACATAATTTCATTTAACGTTGTTGCACACAACCACTTCTAGGTCTAAAAAATTCTCAATATCTGAACTAGATATTCAGATTCACCAAACCCTTGACTATGATAGCCCACAAATAGAGATTCAAAGTCCTCCCCAGCAGATTCTCCATTTATGTTGGTGATTTTTCTAGCAGAACCAAGCAATTCTCTAAAAAGTAGCCAATTCTTATGGTGAAGAAATGCAGGGTTAGTGGCCAACACAAAGAGTATAGGATTTTATGGTCCTTACTCCTTCTCTTTAGGCTCTGTGAAACCTAGGAGAGTGATCCCAGTTGTGTTTCCATGAAGTATATTTGATTATAAACACATTTATACATAGATTGATTCTTATTTATTGCAAATAAAGATCCTTCTCACTGAAGATTTGGCATATCTTCAAATGAATGACTATCTATCTGCTAAGAATTAGGATATTATCAATCCACACTATCCTTGTAAATATTTTTAATTGAATACTGTCTTACATTAAGTCCAGGGCCCATAACACAATTTGTTCATTTTATGCAAGAGTTTCCAAAAAAATGACCATTGTCTCACTAGTTGGAGCAACGAAGTCAAATATGTAAGGATCAGTAATACACAAACTACTCAATTTAGAGATAGGCGGATTATTTTCATACTGCTTTGCATTTATAAAAACTCATTGTGCCCAAAACATTTACTTCTTATGAATCCTAAGAAATTCCTTACAAATTTTATAACCCTATTCAAGTATTTTAACTAACTCCTTGAATTAAAGCTGGAAATAGAATAATACATTCAAATGGAACATCTGAAGATAAATGACAACACCATTAGTATTTCTCATTCATAACCTTTAAGGAACATACATAGCAGAGCATTTTCTTCCTGACTACTATTTGTTTTGATATCAGTAATTTCTATAAAACTTATTTGAGATCACTACATATAGGATTTCATATCCAAGACAAACTACTAGCCTATTATCAGTATTTTATTCGAAGTTCCTTTTTATGAACTTAGCTTTCACCTAAAAACCCTATTGAGACTTCAAAATCCGACCTTTGTAATAAGCCTTGATATCCCTTTTATAGAACAAGGGAGCAACAAGCATTAGGCTTAATTACATTTACATTTCATTTTAGTTGCACCAAAATTTGAGACATTCTTAGTTAGTTACATGCAATCATTAAGGAAAATGGAAGAGTAAAAGACCACATTCCATATTCCCTAAATGAAGACATGCCAGCTCCTCAAAAGGCAGAGTTTGTTGCAATCATGTTGAATCCCCATCCTTTTTGACCAAAGAAGATTCTCCAATAGTAGCTCAAGCACAAACTTGTATATCGTCCAGAAACAACATACATGCTACCAAGGTCAATTAGTCTGGCACTTGTCCTACACACTAGCCCAAAGAATTTCCACATCAACACTAGAAACAAGAAATCACATTAGTGTTGAATAGAACAATCCTAACAAAAGGGGCATGGTTTCATCAAAAACAAAAATAGGGCACAGTCACCACTCTGAGTCATTAACCCCAAAGGATACTCGCCCACATTTTGCTCATGGTGAGATTGAAGAAACCATCACCACCTCATTGTCAGAATCCTTTGATGGTACCAAGGAGAGGGGATAATAATCACCCTCTAGATCAGTGTCACCCTCACTGTCTGAAGGGTTATTAGGAACCTCGCATGAAGAATTATGTCCTCCTAGATAAGCCCTACAATTCTTACTCTCTTTTTTTTCCTTCTTTTCATATTCCACCATCCTCTCCTCTTTGTGTTTGACCAATTCTTCTAAAAAAAATTGGCCATGTAGATAGTAGTTACTCCTAACACCATATTTCTTGAATTTTGTATGTCCCATTCTACCTTTTAGCATATTAGTAGCTCCCTATGTTTCAATTTCATCCTCAGGAACATCTTCCCCGGACTCAAGCAAACTCAATTTCTCAGATTGTTGAACCACCATGGCAGACCTACTCATCTAGGACAAGAATGCCTACTTCCTAACTCAGGAAAATTTAATACTCACACACTTCTTTACAAACCCATGCCTCTCATTCACTGTAGATTGAAACGTGATGAAGGAGAATAATACGCAATCTACATTAAATAGGAAATTTGAAGCATGCAAAATTAATGATCCAAGAACTCCTCGTGCGAGCGAGTTGATAACTTAATAACTCAGTTTTGAATCTAGGCCGTTGATTTTAAAGCATTTAAAACTTCATCTATGGTGATCTAAGCCTTGTCTTTTATGCCTTTAATAACTTTTTCATAGAAAATAGCAATGCCAGCCCAAGCGTTGCGATCTTTCAATCAACATGTATCACCAACCTAATCCATGCTTTTTTCATTAATATCGGAAAAGTACACAAGACCAGTTCTTCTTAAAGAGAAAATTCCCTTATACACTTCATCATTCATTGCTGATCTTCCCCAAATTTTAGGGTGCAATCAGCAATGAAAGTATTCATGCGATGATGTTTAGTCCATTAGATCATCTTCATTTAAAACTACATCAATAGTTCTCCAGTCCTTTTCCTGCTTTCCTTTTTTCTTTATGCAAAATCCTCAAGATCCTACCACGTTGCTTGTTTCACCAATAGTTATCTCCTATCACAGATGCATCTCGTCCTTTATCGGCCTCATTTCCAATATAAACATCCTTGAGATGAAATCTCATCTCTTGGTTC
The DNA here is from genome assembly GCA_007258455.2 of Sequoia sempervirens. Taxonomy (NCBI): domain Eukaryota; kingdom Viridiplantae; phylum Streptophyta; class Pinopsida; order Cupressales; family Cupressaceae; genus Sequoia; species Sequoia sempervirens. The sequence continues at coordinate 112,444,275 of VDFB02179234.1, read as the reverse complement.
TGCAGCCCATTCTTTAATCACGTCCATCCTTCCATCGTGCATCACTAATTCGAACTTTGGGCCTAGGCTCCTATCAATGACAGAAGATGTAATGAAGAAATCAGATTTAGACACATACACCTGCATGAAAATCAATGGTACAAAAGGCATTGCACACAATATCTTATCATATTAGTGAAAGAAATCTTTTAGAGAGTACCATCACTCATTGCTGATTTGGAATTTAAGCTTTGAGATGAATTTGTGATGAGCAATACAACATAAGGTCATCACTCATCGCTAATTCTCCTCATATAGTTTACAAGCAATTAGTGATGGGAAGATTTACAAATTTTACAATATGTATTGTTGATTGCTAATGTGGAACTCAGCATTTAAAACATATCCACGATCACGCGCGATGTAAGGAAATTTCATCATATCACTCATCGCTAATCCTAAATTCATCATCTTATGACTATCCGCGATGAGTGATAAGAAAAAAAAATTGGGGCATCACTTATCGCTATTACAAATTTGAAGGCTCAAAATCCATTAGCGATAAGCGGTCCCTCCTATAACATCGATCATCGCACATTCTATTTAAGAGATGTAGCAGCTATCTGCGATGAGCGATATCAAAGAAAACAACGTTTCATCGCTCGTCGCCAATTAAAAATATGTACTTATGAAGAAAGAAATGATGAGTGAGATGGTATGATGGCCATTGGTACTTAAGTGGAACCTTTAAGCATGTGCATTTAAGTTGTTTTAATGAAGGAGATTCCATAGGATGACATGAGAATAATAGGCTCGAGAACTTCTAAGTCACGAAACACAAAGGATGTAAAGGCCAAAAGATACTTAACCTTAAAATAAATGGGAAAGTTAGACCTAGACGTGAGGAACTGGTCACATGATGACAGTGAATAATACAAAACATAACTTAGGCAACTGGATACCAGGAATTCAATTCATTGTAATAATACAATGATCTAGGGTTGTAGCACTTGTAGATCACTTATGCAAGGCTTTAATCAACATAGAAACCCTAATACAGTGATGGGGACACAACTGAATATCATAAACAAGGACCCAAGCCAAATTTTTATGGACTTAAGGTGGAACCAAGAAATTTTGAGGGGTTCCATCAAAACCCAAAACCTATTTTTGAGCTCAATTAAGCTAATAGCCTAATACTAAGAAGGGGAGTTGCAGTTATAGTATGGTAGTGAAAGTGCATGAGGAAACAATAGAATAGGAGAAGGGGTTTTAAGGTGGTGAAGTGGAATTGAGTTGAATTTTCAAGGTTAACACATTGAGAAGAAGTAAAAGAGATTCATAATGGGAGGTGATGTTATCAGCTGAGAGTCATTAGCTCACAAGAAAATACTAGAAGATGCAATGGTCTTACCTATATTCACAAGAGTGGGTTGGCTCAATTATTTCTTGAAACTAAAAGAATTTGACAATGATATAGCATGAAGGTTTTCAGCCATATTGGATCATGATGAAGAAATGGTGAAAGGCTTATCGTTGGATGCATCTGAAGTCACCATAGCATAGGTTTTTGGTTTACCTAGAACTAGAGCATAGTTTCTAGCATGTGTTGATGCAGTGGCTGCTAGAGAGAAATTTTGTGAGCGAGGAGAGAATTTGGATTCATCGTCACAAAGTACAAAGAGGTTTTCTCTTCCATGTTTTGGGCTAATTGCACTTCCTATGTCATTATATATCTTACCTAAAATGGTAGACAAAATATTTTTTATATTGTACATTTTAAATTGCTTAGTCACCTTTGCCACAATAGGCTCGTAAATGTGCCAAATTTTATTTATAATATGTTGAAAAGAATGGAATCGTAGTATCAAAGAAAACAAAGGGACACTACCTTATCACACCACTATTTTATTACCTTATTAGTAAAAATAATTTTGTGAATTCAATACCCACAAGTAGACTGGGAAGATTTTAAGAAATGTGAAGATATTAGCAGTTTACTAGAGTCACCTATAGTATCTGAGACCTTAGAGCCACAAGATGAACCTATAAGGGAAAGTTCTCATGTCTCACCTATGGCTTCACCTACCTGTAACCAAGGTGAGCATGAGGAGCACAATGTGCCAGAGTATAGGTCACCAACATTGGAGGAAATCCATCTTCTCCAAAACCACCAAAACCCAAGAGCAGAAGAGGTAGTACATCCACGCCTTCTAAAATAGAAAAGAAAAAGAAGGATGTTTAAAAGGAAACACCGACACCTAGGCATTCAAGTAGATTAAATAAACTAGGTGTCATGAGGGGAAGTGTGGAAAATCCTGAGGAAGAGGAAAAGGGAAAAGAACAACAAGAGGAAGATGTTGGTGTGAATAAAGTCTTGTACTTAGTTAATTCTTTACTAGGGACTTAGGGGACTTAGTTCACATGTTAAGTTTACTTAGGATATAAGCTTTCTTCTAGAAGTCTTATTTGTCTTATCTAGACTTTACATTATCCTAGGTAGTTATGAGTTAGTTGTCTCATGTGATAGGATCAAGGCACTTGTCATGATCTTGTCTAATCCTATCTCTCATCCTTGCCTTTATAAGCAAGAAATCTCTAGCATATTTGGTATTTTATTTTATTGCATAGCATATTCATCATATTGTATCACATTGCAATTCTTGTTTGGTGGAATTGCATCTTCCAAATTGTTGAGTCTATTTATTTCTTGTGGAGGTTATTTGGTGTTGCAGATTGAAGATCTTGGGTTGCTCACTTCAACATGGTATAAGAGCTTTGAATCTTGCAAGCCCCTTCCTTTTTTCATTAGAGATTTTCTACCATCAATTTTTCTATTGTGATTTGAGTTTCTTTTATGATCTTTTGAATTTCATGTATGCTCTTCTCTTGCATTTCAATACGATCCTAAGAATCAGAAAGGGTTTTCAAAGATTTTTTAATCCTTTATTGTATGTATGCATTTTGGTGAGATTTGGTGATTGCAACACTTTTGGTTATAGTGGTAGTATTTTTGGCTATCCCATTACGTCCAGGAGGCTTGAGAAAGTTAGATTTGGATTTTGTTTCACTCAATTTGGTCACCATTTGCAATTTTGGTAAGCAAGGGTTTGAAGCTTAGATCTACTGAACAGATTTTTATAGGAGCATTTTTGGAAAAAAAAATAATCTTGCCATTGCATTCGAGAGACTGATTGCATGAATTTTGATACATAATTTACCTATATTTGACAAAAGTTGTTTTAGAGGAAATTTTTTTTAGTAGGACAGTCGTACGACCACCCTACAGTCGTCTGATTTGGGTCGTCAGTGAAATTTTTTTTTAAAAAAATATTTAAATATTTTTTGCATTTTATTTTTTGGGTTCATTAAAAAATCTAGGAAAGAAATATTTATTGGCTTTTTTACAAAATTTGCATACTAGCCACATTTACTCTCTACAACAAACATTAAATCTTTTGTTTGCAAGTTGGAGACCCTATCAGGCCAGTACACTACGCATTGTATTGTTTGTTGGTGCCTTAAAATATCCATTCAAATTTTTTTGCTAACTCCATAAGGTTTTTCAGGCATTTTTCTTTTCCGGGTGCTGCAAATTTTCCCAATGGTCCAAAAGTTGCGGGATGCTTGTAGTTCGAGATAGCCACTAAGTGGCTTCAGCCGCTAGCGGCTTAATGTTAGCCACCAACTACTGAGGTTTTGATAGTAACTACAAACGGAAACTTCATTAACTATGTTGGTTGTTTGCAAACGGTGACTGGAAATATTATCCACCAACTTAAAAAAATTTAGCTAATATTTTATGTTACCTGCCAATAGTCTGTTAGCCACACAGTCTTCATGCGACCAAAGGGTGTAAACCGCAGTTTCGTCAAATAGCCAGTTTTTTGCCCCAGCCACCACCAAGTCATGTGGGTGACCAAGAGCTAGCCCCTGGGGCTATTTTTTTGCACCCAGTTAGTGCTTTTTTTATCCTTGGTTAGCCTTGAAGGTATAAAAAATAGGCCTTTTTTTTCAATTTTGCATAGCTTTTCACCACGGTGTCCGATTTTCAAAAACAAAATATTTTTGGAAAGATGATTTGACAAACTTTGTAGTGGTATAGGTGATTTTTTTTTATTTTTCTATTTTTTTCCATTTTTTCAGCTCAAAGGTACAGGTGCATTTATTACTTGTAATTGGCATAATTTTTGCACAGAAAGTCAAAATTTGGTAAACTTTTTTTTGAAAATTTGATCAAAAAATTACAAGGAATCTATTTGTGATCTCTATTTTCAGTTTTGGAAAGCTCTTTTTTCTGAAAATTGTAAAAATTACCATGCTATAAATGGTTGATTTAAGCTTGTCACTTGTAAAAATTGCAAAATTTCATCATTGTAATTTACTGGGGGGGTTGCAAGTTGTGTTTTAATACATTTTGGGGGGGTGAAAGGCACAATTTAAGTGCCACATTGTCTTCTTTCTTTTGGTGTTCTTCTATCCAATATGGAAAATCTAAGGCAAATTAAACCACTCACTCCACATAATTATCGTACAGGGAAACTAAAAATGACTCACTTGTCAAAATCTAAGGGTCTATGACCAATGTTAGATGCAGAACAACCTGAATTCACAAGGGAATATGAAAAATTTACTCATAGATGTAAAGTGGATGAAGCAAAAGGGCTTATTGTCTTACATGTATCTAATAACTTGTTTCATATTATAGAGTGTAAAACACCTAAGAATGTTTGGGATAAACTTGAAGAATTTTATGGTAAAGGTGATCAGTTCAAGTCTTGCAACTTCAAGTGGATCTACAATCACTCTCTCCATATGTATTTCCTTCAATTTAAGATTTCCTTGCTCAATTCAAGTTGATTTTCTCACAATTGAAAGGGTGTGGACATGATAAATCTAGTGATGAATGTATCTTCTTAATTTTGTCCAAGTTAATAGGCCCTTATCAAGTGTTCTCTTCTACTTTCTATTCAACTATGGATGCCATGGGAAAATATTATAAAATTCCTTCATTTGAGTTGTTTTGTGAGTGTGTTACTAGGGAGGAGGCCAAGTTGATTCAGTTGGATGCACTACCTAGTTCTAAGAATCATGCTCTAATGGCCCAATCATCCAAGGGTAAAGGAAAGAATAAGAAGAATCCCAATACAAAATCATCTTCAAGTAATGAGACTCCCTCCAAACCAAATTTGAAGAACAATCAGAAGTCCACTCCATCTCCTTCTTCTACCTCTAGAGATTCTTCTTCCAAGTCCAACAAAAAGAAAGGATATCCTTGTTCATTTTGTGGAAAAATTGGGCATGATTGGGCTCATTGTTTTAAGAGATTAGAACCTTGGAGGAAGCTATGAAGAAGCATAATATTTTAGTGCCTAAGTCTTCTTCCATGGGAAAAGGGAAAGCTCTTTTAGCATGAGCCATTCGTTCATCTTTAGAAAGTTGGATTCTAGATTTAGGTGCTTCACATCACATGACCAATTCACATGATCTTCTTTATTCCATTGTTCATACTTCTACTTCTCGAATTGTAGTTTGGAACTCTTCATAGATTCCAATTTTTGGGATAGCCTTCGTTTAGATGCTAGATAGGTGCATTGAGGATGTTCTTCATGTTCTTGATATTTCAGTGAATCTACTTTCCATATATCAGATTTGTCATTCTAGAGATGGGAAGTTGATTGATTTTACTCCATAGAATCTGACTATTAGACAGTTGCAGGATCTTGAGAAGGTTGTTGCTATAGGGATAGTTGATTATGAGATCCATTTGTATTTATTTGATAGCTTTGAGTCTTCATCAAGTTCATGTTTTGTTGCTCATTCTAATTCAATGAGAAAGCTTTGGCATGAAATATTTGGGCACTTGAACTATAGATATCTTCAGCAAATGCAAGCACATAACTTAGTGGTTGGTCTTCCAAAGATATCTTGCATGGATGATGTTTTTCAAGGTTGTGTTCTTGGCAAGAAACATCAAAATCCTTTTCTTAAGGGTCAAGCTATGCGTACAACCACACCCCTTGATTTGGTCCATAGTGATCTCATGTCATTTCCAACTCCTTTTTCAAGGGCTAAGTATGTGCTCACATTCATCGATGATTTTTCTCGATGTACATGTGTCTACTTTTTGAAGCTAAAGAGTGAGGTTCTCACCATCTTCAAGACCTTCAAAACATTTGTGGAGAATTAGTCAGGTTTTTCTCTTCGACAAATATGCATAGATAATGGGGGGGAGTATGTGAATCAGGAATTTTAGGATTTTTGCAATGAGCATATTATTCTTCATTAGCACATAGTTCCTTACACTCATCAATAGAATGGTGTAGCGGAGAGAAAGAACAAGACTGTCAAGGAGATGGTCAATTGTATGATTTATTCTAGGTCCATGGCTCTAGTGCATTTTGGGTTGAAGTTGTCAATTGTGCCAATCATATTTAGAATTGTATGCCCCACAAGGCAGTGTGGAATATGACTCCTAAGGAGGCTTGGTCTCATCGCAAGCCTAATATATCCTTCTTTAGAGTATTTGGTAGTGATTCTTGGGAATTCATTCCAGATGGTTGGCGTAAATCAATGGAGAAGAAGAGAGTGGTACATCTTTGTTGGCTATTGTGAGGATGTGAACGCATGTAGATTATTTTATCCTGACACACGAGAGGTTCTTTTGCAATGTGATGTTCAATTTGTTGAGTCCTTCACTTAGACAGATACTCCTACAACTTATTCTTCATCATAACCTACTCAATCTTCTTTAGTTGATGTTTTTTTTCTACTTGAGGAAGATGTTGATGATGGTCTGATCCACTTCCTCCTACTTCACCTACTAGGCCATGACGGGCTCGTGTTACTCTTGAGGAGGTTGGTCCTCTTCTTGGTGATCCTACAAACACTCGCCACACTCATTCTCAAACTTCAAGAATCAGTATTTTGAGTCATGTTATTTTAGATGATCCTTTGAAGTTTTCAGATGATTTAGGTATTCCAGTGTGGGATAGTTTTATGGCTAATGAGTATTCTTCTTTGATGAAGAATCATACTTGGGATCTAGTCCCTCTTTTTAAGGGAAGAAATTTGGTTCGATGCAAGTGGTTGTATTATACCAAGTATGCAATAGATGGTTCCATTGAAAAGTACAAGGCTCATCTTGTTGCAAAGGGGTTTACTCATGTTGAAGGAATTGGCTATTCTGAGACCTTTACTCTTGTTGCCAAGATGGATTATATTTGCCTTGTCCTTTCTCTAAATGCATCACAGGGATGCTCAATGTATTAGATGGATGTGAAGAGTGCTTTCTTGCATGGGGATCTTCATGAGGAGATCTATATGGAGAAGTCACCAGGTTTTGTGTAGGACTCTTCACTTTTTTGTAGGCTTTGACATTCATTATATGGTCTCAAACAGGCCCCTCGAGCTTGGTATGATAAGATGGATAGTTTTTTGCTTGCCTCTGACTACACTCATTGTCATTCTAATCCCATAGTTTATACTCAAAGACATGGAAAGGATCTACTTATACTTGTGCTCTATGTGGATGATTTGATTCTCATAGGGAGTTCTACTTCGATAATTTAGAGTACACAGGGAACATTGATGGAGCGATTTGATATGAACAACCTTGGTCTTTTGCATTACTTGCTTGGTTTTCAAGTTCATAAAACTTCTGAGGGTATCTTCATTTTCCAGTAGAAGTATGCTCTTGATTTACTTCAGAGGTTTGGCATGGTTGATTGCAAGCCTATCCCCACTCCATTTCAGTTTGGTGTTGTATTGTCTACCAATTGCATTATTCCTATAGTTGATCTTACCTTGTATTGGTAGTTGGTTGGTATTCTTTTGTACTTGACACATAGTCATCCTAATATTTCCTTTGTGGTTTTACTTGTCTCTCATTTCTCTTAGGAGCCTCATGAGATTCATTGGAAGGCCTCCAAACATATCTTGAGATACATTCAAGGCACTACTCATTTCAACATTCATTATACATCAAGGGCATCTCAGATTGTGGGCTTCACTGACTCAGATTGGGTTGGTGATGTCAATGATTGGAATTCTACTTTTGGCTTTGTATTTTTCCTTGGATTTGGATCGATTATATGGTCATGCAAGAAGTGGACTGCTATTGCATTATCATCGACAGAGGCTAACTATTGAGGTGCAGTTCTAGCTAGTCAAGAGGTTTTGTGGATTCATTAGTTGATGATTGAGTTTGGATTCCCTTCCACTCTACCCACTAATCTTTGGTGTGACAACTAGAGTTCCATCCATATCTCTCACAACCCTATGGATCATCAAAGTACTAAGCATGTTGAGATCCACATGCACTTCATCAGGCAACTCATCCAGGATGGTGTTCTCAGCTTGGAGTATTTTCCTACAGATCAGTAGGTTGCATACATCTTCACTAAACCTTTGGCTTCACCTCGCTATCTTCAGTTGCAATCGATGCTTGGGGTGAAGTAAGTTGTCCTTGGGGGGTATTGATTAGTCCTCCTTCCTTCTTCAGTTTTCTTTTTAGCTTTTTCTCTCTTTTCAAGAGAATTTTTGTCCCACGGGGTTTTTCTCCTTTTTTCTAGTTGTGAGAGTTTTTTTTTTGCACATGGGTAACTCATTAGGCCTTATTTCCTGCACCCATCTTTTGTATTTTTTAGTTCCTCCCTAAATTGCACTTAAGGGGGGTGTTGGTGTGAATAAATTCTTATACCTAGTTAGTTCTTTACTAGGGACTTAGGGGACTTAGTTCACATGTTAAGTTTACTTAGGATATAAGCTTTCTTCTAGAAGTATTAGTTGTCTTATCTAGAAGTCAAATTTATCTTATCTATACTTTACATTATCCTAGTTATTTATGAGTTAGTTGTCTCATGTGATAGGATTAAGACACTTGTCGTGATCTTGTCTAATCCTATATCTCATCCTTGCCTTTATAAGCAAGGCATCTCTAGCATATTTGGTATTGTATTGTACTGCATAGCATATTGATCATATTGTATCACATTGCAATTCTTGTGTGGTGGAATAGCATCTTCCATTTTTGCTTCTCTCTATTTCTTTTGGAGGTTATTTGGTATTGCAAATTGAAGATATTGGGTTGCTCACGTCAACAGAAGATGTAATGTTAGTAGAGATAGACTCTAAAGGGAAGGGAAATACCCCTAGAAGTGTAAATGCACCTGTGAAGAGGAAGAAATGTGTGTCTACTTCTAATTTAGAATCAAAATATGTGTTTGTTGCTAAGAAAACACAAAAGAGAACCCCAAATAGTCCTACTTATGAATACTATTATTGTCCAGGGGGTGGTAATGAGCAGTTTATGTAAACAAAAGACACGTTTATAGAAGATAGGGATGTTAGGAAAGAGCTTCAAGAAGCTTTGGACAAAATAAAACATTTGGAAAAGTTAGTGCAAAGCTATGAAAAAAAAGACAAGGAAAGGGAGACCAAAATACAAGGATTGGAAGAAAAATTACAAACATATGGCCATGGTACTAAACATGATTTATTGGCACAATTGGCCATTACTAAGACAAGGTATGGAGAACTTGTAGTACCAAATTAGAGACCTCCTCCCATAATAACTCCAATTCACCATACCACCTTGTCTCTAGGCTATCAACTATGGAGGGTGACTGATGAGTTTGCACAAGACAAAGAAAAGTGGAAGAAAGAAAAAGAAGCTCTGATTGAAGAACATGCTAAAGTGCTATAAGGGAAAGAGATTGAGCTAAGGAAATCAATAGTTAGGCTGGAAGAAGTGGCAAATAAAGCTGCACAAATCATAGGATACAGGCCTCCAGCAAGGACATATGCACTATTTTTAAAGGAAAAAATTGTAAGTTTTCAATTTACTAGGCTAATCAGCAACCAATTAGTTGGGATGAGTAGAAAATTTGAGTTTCTTAATGTTTCTATTGATTCTATACTTGAGGAGTAAGATCAATTGTGTGAATAATATTTACAAAACTATGTGGTGTTAGATGAAAGAGAGTGGAATCCTCTGATGTTTGTAGGAGATCTCCAGGTAAGGGCACTAGCATCTTATTATGGGAATGAAAAATTCAAGGGATAAATAATGGAAGAATATGAGGAGAGGAAGAAATTAATTGCTCTCCCAATAAGGAAAGAATCTAAAGATCCTGATGCAGTTATAGATGAATGGTTGAAACTCCTAGATCATAAAGGTGTAGGAAGAAAAATTATGAAACTAAGGATAGATGATTACAAAAGAATACAAACATTAGTTGCGGGCTTGGGTCAACAATGCTATAGTTATATGTAAAGCATATGGAACAACTTGATGCCATAGTTGCAAAGAAAGGAACCTCATTCCATGTACAATTTTACCACCATGCTTGAGAGGGTACACAGATACATGAAAATTGGTGCTAACATAGGAATTCACTGGGTACCCCTCACATTTCACCCACCTATGCTACTCTATCTAGTTCCACATTAGACTGGGGAAAAGAGGGAGGAGTGTGAGAAAGATGGGATCATCAGAATGAGACAACTTGCAACTTACAAAGGTTTTTAATTAAAACATATCAAAGGAATTGATGTTGTCATGGACCTTAGGGAGATCACCTTGTGATATAATTTGTACCCCTAGTGTTTTTCTTGAGTACAAGAAAAAGTATAGTTGGGGGGAATCATGGGTTCAGTTATTAGCCTATTTTCTATTGCTTTTATACATACTTTTAGACACTATTAGATAAACCTTTTAGACAATACTTCTATACTATGTAATCTTTTCTTGTTTATTATACAACCTTGGACCTAAATCATAGTAATGGAAATATGGTTATAATATAGTAGCATTACATGGTTTATATGTAAGTATGTATGAAATGTGGATAGAATTATGTGTTTAATTATGGTAGTTAGCTTTGTGTATATGTTTTGTGGATTAACCTCTTGCAGCTCAAGAAGGAACTGTAGCACACAAAAACTAGAGTTGTAGCCCATAGCAAAAGGAAGACTTGGACAACAAAACAAGGGAAGTGCTTGATCAAGATGAATGCAATAACTGTCGTATGAAGACACCTGATGGTTTTGATTGTGCATCATTATGATAGTTAATAAAGAATTGGAGAAGAAGAATTCTTTTGTTGATAGAATTATGAATAACTATTTGTGTGTTTTACATGCAATTCAATTATATAGAGTTTCAGTTCTATTAGAACTCTTCTTTCTTTTCAATTATAGTTTGAACAATTCAATCTTAACTATGTACTCTAATATCTAGGAGTGATAGTTAATGATTGAAGTTAGTTGTTACTTAGAATAAACTCTCTCGTGCTTGTATATAGTCGGTGGTTGAGTCCTTAGATAAGTTAGTTGATTTCAGTATTTTGCTATCAGTTGATTTTTAGTTTCAATTATCATCTACATACATGTTGATTATTCAGAATGATTTCATTGAATACAATCTGTGAAGAATATTTTGTGTAATCTTTTGTGATGCATAATGAATGAAGTTCAATTTCACATGGATGCGTAGAATTTTATATTTAGATTTGGTTCTAGTTAAGTGAATACAACCACTTGAGCAATCCACTCAAGGTAATTGTTCTTCACTCTATTTATAGCTATTCTATTTCTAATTCAGTAGTTATTTCTATTATCATTGTTTCATAAATTGCATGTAAAGTAGAATAGATTTTCATACTTTGATTATTAGTAATGAATGTTCATGAGCTTGCATGTATTTGGTTAATCTATAGTACTCTAGAGATTAGAAAATTTTTAATTTCTAGTTTGAGTAGTTTTGAGTTAGTTCAGTAATTCTTTATTAGTAGCAGTTTAGTTACAAGTTAATTTGTAGGCACCTGTAGCCATTAGCTCTAGTTTGTTTCTTTCACTGTTATGCAATTCTGTAAATTTCCAGCAAGTAGAACACCTTGAATAGGATAACCTAGGTAGCCTTAGGTCTTTGAATTCACATATAGTGCAACACCATCACAAGTTTACAAACCTTGGGTTGATAATTTAATGTATTCTTTACAATGTTGAGTGGACTGTTTAGCTAGACATACCTCTGAATTTTGTAGGTTCTACCAAGTTTACAATACATTAGTTCAGACTCTACAAACACCATAGCAAATATAATAGGTTCCTTGATTAACTGATTCTCTTTAATTCTGAAAGAGTAAATATAACAACATGAAGCTATTATTCACAAAGGATAAAACCCAAGTATTGTTCTAGCCAACAGACTAAACCAAAGTAAATATCATATTTACAATTCAAAGTTCACTGACAATAAAGAATCTAAAATTAAAGTTCAACTCAAAAATGTTCCTCCTTCATTCCATTATATCACAATGCAATCTAAAAGAATTCAAACCCTCTCTACATCTCCAAGTTGCAAATTTATAATCCTCTAATCTTGAATCTTGTTCATTAATGTAACAACCATCTTGTCGAATAGTGGTTTCATAATCTTTCTCCAAATTTAGAGTAACTATCCCTTAAAGAACATTTATGACTATATTAAAAGAATAGTCATGATTACACCTCTCTCTCCAAGTTAATTTTGACAAGTGATCAAAATATTGTTATTTACATTTCAGCCTTGTGGCCTTACATACATGTGAGACACATGCAAAATTCAAAATTTGTATTAAATACAAATATCTCCCTTTTGAGATTATATCCATGTGAACCACTTTAGTGGAGGATACAACTTACTAACCTAGGAATTTAATGCAATTTAGTCACATCAACAACCATTCCTATTAAATTTCTAATCATAATCACTATCCTTGCAAATTTCAATCATTCCTAGGAAAACCTTAAGTAGTGGTCTCTATCCATTTTGATATGTCATTATAAATTGAGAAGAAATCACCTTTATTCTTACCATTCTGATTCTAGCACTCAAAAATGTTGAGTACTATGAGTGATGCCTCTTTAAAGAGTGACTTCCTAAAGATTGAAGTTGTGGAATACAATTGATAAAAGAGGCAGGTGCCAGACCAACTAAGAGATGTGTTTCTTATTCATAGTGATATCAAGGAAGGTGTGATTAGAAAAACTATTAGGGAAAGCTTCTTGAATCAAGCTCATGTACACAATTTTGAGCTCCTATCCTAGAACGTTTCACATATAATTTGATTTGCACCTATAGAAAGCAAGACTAGGGAGTGTGATTAGCAGAGTGCTTGGTTAGGGCATAGTATATGATGAGAGTGGGAGAAGCCATACAGGGTCTGAGTGCATTTTCAAGAGTTGTCCCGGTAGGCAACATTATATGTATCACAATGAAACTCCAACATGACACCACTAAAGAATTTGTGGCTCTCCTTTGCACTAGGCTCGAGCGCAACAACATGGGATTGTTCGCTCACTTCATGAAATCAAATGAAAACCTGTTTTCTCGATCCAGATTGAGTGTATACAATATATGTCTCAATCTAATCAAACTCCCATCTATTTTTTTTTACTTTTATAAGCATTCACCTTTGATTGTAATAATTCATTCAAGTTATTACATCAATACAATTTCTTAGGTTGTTGAGCACATCATCTTTCTCTCTCTTTTTTGATAGGATAATTGCTTGCAAGTGACTTTTGGGAGTTGTGGGGTTCAATCATCAACTCTAACTTGGTATCAGAGCTCTAGATCTATAGCCTCCTATTCAAAATTTGAGGGATCTATCCTTGAGAAAAAATTTGGTGCATCTTGGAAGAAAACAGACCTTGCCATTATGTTTGTAGTGGCTAAAAACCTAAATATTGATTATAGTTTAACAAAAAAATGGGAAATTTTTTTTGAGGGCACATTTTACAAGGAAAAACTCCATACAATTATATGATTCATATAGTCTATATGATGTTGTACAAGATCGTGTAGGCACATGGTTCCCTAGTGTCAATAGTTCTAGCAAAAAAATATATCTACAAGTGTTTATTAATTTTTTTGATAGATTTTAATTGGTGATGACATTAAAAAATTTCTTGGCACCCCCTATTTATTTCATGGTGATGGAATATTCTTTGAATATTTTTTCAACTTCCCAAAACTCTTGCACTACTCCTAGCTCTGCCTTTGTCTTGCCATAGCGCCACTTCGTCAGTGTCATGACCCTCTATAGCCTCTCAATGCTTCAATGAACTGCCCCATTCATGTGGATGAGTACAAGCTAGGGCCTGCTCCCTTAGTACCTAGTGCTTGGCTCCTGGTTTTCCATAAGCCTAAGGGTTTCTTTTTCTTAGTCCCCTGCTTCTCTACAAGGAAGATTGGTAAAGTTCTAGTAAATTGAGTGTAACTTGGGTTTTTGATCTCTTTAATTTCCAATCCATGTATATCGTTGGAAAGGTAGTTCCGAGCCAAATGTAGTGGTGCATGTTATTTTTCCATATTTTTATCCTAATTTATTCTATAATCCTCTGAAGTTGGATCAATATTTTCAATCAAGAGGTCATAACTTTTGACTCAATTATCAAATTTTCTTGATTCAAGCAACATCAAAAATTTGATTCAATCCTATTCACAAAAATAAAGCCTATTTTTATAGAAAATCAAATAGGCATTTTTATTTCAATCAGATCTCATATTTTCTATTTTTTAGTTATTTTTCTTGGAAAATGTGCAAACAAGTCAATTTTTTGGTATCAAAGGGAAAATTCATTGTAGTGAGGGGGTCTATACTGCTATATCAATTCATTTATGTAATTTTCCATCATGGCTCCTGCTGGCTAACAAATTGGGCACCTTGAGAAATCACAATCCAATTCCCAAAAGGTTCCAAAATTAACCAAACAGCTCTGAATATCAACCTTTAGACAAAGATAAATATTCTCTGAATTTTATCAAGGTACAACTCCTTTACATGATTTTCAATGAGTTAATATGCTAAATTAAATACCATGTATGCTTTTAACCAGAAAGCAGGAAAGGTATACGTGATATCAAAAAAAAATCCAAATATTAGGTGCGAGATCCAACAAATAAGAAGTGTCAGCACAAAGACTAATTAACTATCAGAAATAAAATATATGCTCACTACCATTTGAGAAATGAAATCAATTATGGAGAACTACATTACTCACACAAAGATAAGATATGCATTAAGATGTTCTCAAATGAAAATATTTAAGAACTCAGATTAACTCTATGACCGAAATGCACACAGACAAAATAGTAATTCCATTCATAACCAGTATTGAGTAGTCTTCTAAAAAAATGTCTAGAAAGAATATATGAAAATAGATACATATTTAAATAGGCAGATGAGGAAATGCATCTTCATTTCCATAGTTGATCACACGAAAAGACACATAAAAGAAAGAAAGAGAAGTTAGGCCATCACGATGTCGTCACTTCGTTTCTAGCTTTTGGGGTCACCAAAGGTTTCTTTTTCCAATCCTGGAAAACTTTGAGGATGTGCATCAATTCTTTAGGCTAGGGAATAGTTACATTTGTCATCCTTTCCTTCCACATCAGATGATTGTCCTTAGCTATCTCCATGCGATGTTCACAAACCTTCATGAGATCAATTTCTTGAGATGAGACCAGGTGTAATTCACTAAGTTTCTGCAAGTGCTCAGCATTAAGTGAGGGAAAATCAAGTGTCTCCTTGACCATTTTCTAGAAACTGTCTATCAGATTTTTAGCATCCACGTTATTCCTCATCTCACCTTTATCTCAGAGTAAACCAAGAGCCACTAAGGTACCCAATGCTTCTTCTGAAATAGCAGTGCATTCATTAATGATTTCTTTAAGCTTCTGCAAACTTTGTTTAGCAATCTGTAGCTTCCACTCCACCCCTTTTATCCATGATAGGTAGCAAGTGTCTGAAGCATTAGGTATGACCTAGTCTATATCCAACTTTTCCATGTCTGAGATTAACATTAACTTCAATTCAATTTGATAATTATTCCATAGCCTCTCCTCTTTTTCAGTCAGTGATCTCTTCCCCTAAAGTGGTTTTCAAAGCACTTCTCTCTTGAAAGCATTTTATAGATTTAGTAATAACGAGGCTTCCCTTTTTAATCAAAGATTCATTCAAATCATCCATAGCCCTGCTTAGGCTTTAAAAACTTTTAATCTTAGTCAAGGCCTCTTTTCCAACTACAATGAGTGATTCTACAGAAGAATCGACCTGAGAGAGGGGCTAAGGAACAAGCTCAAAAATAGACTTTAAAAATTCAGTCAAGCTTCAAACCTGGGATTTCAACTCACGTTTATGTTCGTTATATTTTTTGATCTCTCAACCATCCTATCCATAGATACCTAAAAACTATGAACATCACCATCTCTAGTAGGGGAACCGAGGTCTACTCTGTTCACTTTGAAGTCACTTGTTGCTACCTAACAAACATCCTTTTGCACTGAAGGGTGTGCAATCTTTATCTAGAGCCTTCCTAATTCTTTATCATCTATCAACCTCATAGTAGTCTTTAACAGTTTAGTTTTTGGGGTTGAAGTTCTTCGCAATTGGCTAGCCATATCCTATTTAGGAAAACTAGGCTATATAGCTTTTCTTTCCAATAACAATGAATCCTCCAACTAGGCTTGAGTTACCAAAACCTTAGTTGTCTTGAAAATGGGAGACTTGAACAATTTCCAAGTGACTGGAGGAGTGTCCTCTGTAGGTGAAATTGTTTGTGACCTATGAGATGTGCCTACCTCTCTAACAGGTGATTCATCTTGGGAGGGAGAGGAATTGATATTTAGGGTTTCCAAACCCTCCTCTTCCTCTTCTCCTTCATTTTCCTTTTCCAAAGTAGGCAGGTTTAAGATATCTTCTCCACAAGTTTTTTAATACACATTCTTATCTAGTGGATCCCCACCGCCATCTCCTTAAGCTCCTAATGGTAGGGACTGAGAAACATCGCTAGCTAATTGCCCACTAGTAGAGGCTTGAGAAGTGCCTGTAGCGGGTTGTGAATCTTTGGACCTGGTGTGAGGACGAGACTATTAAGTTCTCTTCTTAGTCACCCATTCTCATGTTCCGGTAAAAACATTAGTATTTTTTGATTCAATGGTTTCTTTCTCTTTAAAGTTACAGTCTATGGCGGAGATAGGTCGGTTCTCTATTAATTCAATATACACTGGGTCTACCATGTTGGACCCAGCTTCCATAATGCCCTATAAATCCCACTTCAAATTATAAATTATTATCTATTCCACTTTCAATCTCATCTAGCTCCTTCTTTAGACCTCATATTCATCAAAGCAGTCAGCCCAATAATCTTCAAGACTTGATTGATGATAAAAATTGGGGCTCAATTTCAAATTATTCTTAATGTAATCTTTTAAATCAAAAGGAACTCACTCGTCATATGTGGTCATGTTGTATCTAGGTAGTTCCTTTTCAATATTTATGTCATCTGACATTGATTAACAACTATATGCACCAAAGCCAAAGGGAAAACAAATTGTCAATCTTTTCTTTCCTTAGCATAATCTGTTAACATCAGCCAATTGTCTACTTACTTCGATAATCACCCACTTATCTTCAGGATATTTTTGTAATTTTATAGGAAATCCAACATATCTGCCAACCCTAATGTATGAGAATATTTGGAATTGAATGAAATGGCTACCATTGAATTCAACAAACTGCATTGCTTCAGGTGATAGTCGCATTGCAAGATGTCCTTGTATCTCTCTAACCATTCTCATGGAGAAGGTGTCAGACACTCTTCTAAAATGTGTAAAGCTCTTGTGAAGCTAAAGTTTATCAAAATAATCATAAATTGGCAAATGTGTAAAGCTCTTCTAAAATGTATGAGAATCTTTGGAATTGAATGAAATGGCTACCATTGAATTCAACAAATTGCATTGCTTCAGGTGATAGTCGCATTGCAGGATGTCCTTGTATCTCTCTAACCATTCTCATGGAGAAGGTGTTAGACACTCTTCTAAAATGTGTAAAGCTCTTGTGAAGCTGAAGTTTATCAAAATAATCATAAATTGGCACTTTTCTTGGAGGAAAATCACTTGGTCTTAATCTAGGCCATGGTCTAGTGTTGGCAAGGGCATATATCAAATTTGAGGACATATAGAAAACCCTATTAAGGGTAAAGAATGTCATTAACTCATGTAAGCGATCACTAATAATTTCTGCCCAATCCAAGAATTATTCTCCACTCAAAATACTTTGGATGAAGAAATACATCATATCTTCAAATCAATGAACATCTTCATTTCCCCTTACCCTATGTAACAACACCACAATGTCGACCACTTCTTCTACAAAATGATTTATGTGTAGTTTATGAGGCAATTGGGACACCCCTTTTTGGTTTGGCCAACCAATTCTTTGTTATCACATTCCTGTAAACCCCTTTCTTTTCAGCAAATTTAATTTGGGAATTTGTCATGTTCATCGGTGAGTACTCATCTCTCTCTAGAATCCTTAAGAAAGACATAAAGGTGGACCTTTGAACCTTCAAAACACGTCTGTTATCTTCTATTCTAACCTCTAGTGTCTGTGAATTGTAATTCCTAATGCATTCTTGAATGAGTTTAGGGCATTGTAGGGTTATGGGAAATGCAATGGCTTCAACTAACCTACTACCTATCACTCATTCAATAATGGGTGGAGGATTGGTTTTATTGAATTTATTTCTCAATTCATCCAAATTAACAAGTCTAAAATGGGTACCTCCAATTTCTGGTCCCTCATAAGTTAAGATGGATAGATATTCATAACCTGCGTATCTAATCCTCACCATGGATGAGAATTAATAGCTTCTAACAATAGATGCTTTTCTACAATGCAGGCATAAATAATCCAGAAAACAAACTGAAATAAGTGAATTCTAAAAATACCTTAATGGCAGACCCTACAGCTTGAACTTTGTGTCTCATCTAGGTCGTCCTCATGACATGTGGTAGATGTCGTGTCACCACTTCCAATATAACTATCTTTCAAAAATTGAAAACAAGCATATATAAGCAGTAAAGTGGGGAGTTCAACAAACTTCACAAATATGCGCCTGAGTTCAAACATCATGGAAAAATATCGCCTAGACAAATAATTATCACACAAGCGGCAAAGGAAAGTTTGACAGAACACATAAAACACTGCCCAGGTTAAAAAATGGAAAAGTGATGTAAAATAGGCATAAGTGGCAAGGCAAGGGGTTCGATGAAATTTACAAAACACCACTCGGTTTTGAACGATAACATAGAATAATGTCTACATAAGACTAAGCCACTCATAAATTGGTGAATGACTTAAATGAAGCATGGCAAAAATATAGTGGTAACAATGGCTCTGATTGGGGATGAGGACTGACCAGGATGAAGCAATGAACCCAGACCCAATCAATGAAATAGTATGATCAATGCCTTATCATTAGGCAATGAAGTCGGCTATAATGAAATACACTCTCCCTAGCAACAAGGAAACAAACCAAAACCAAAACCAATATCCTAAGTTAACTATGTATAGAAAGGGGGTCGTAAGGCCATCATAGCTAGTAAAACTTTAGATCTTTCCCATTATAAGGAATGGGAAAGGGGGTCCCGTCAGGATATGCAAGATGAAAATTATTGGGCCCGTACTCCTGAATGATTTTAAAAGGACCAATCCAGAGTGAATCAAACTTCTTATGAGTGCCTTTAGGTTCCTTGTGCTTGTCCCATAGAAAAACTGAATCTCCAAACATAAAATTTTTGGGTCTAGATTTCCTTTCAAAAATATTTTTAACTTTTTCCTAATGTTTGGTTATCTTATCAACCATCTCTTCTTGTTGTTCCTGTATCTTGGTTAAATATAAAATCCTCTTCTCCAAGGTGTCATTGAATTCAACTTCCTCAATGGCAGTCTGCAATTTACGAATTGAAAATTCTAGTGAAAGAGGAAATGCAATTTTGACTCCATATACTAGTTCAAAAGGGGTCATCCCAATGGCCCTTTAAGGAGTTGTTCGGTCTACCCATAGGGCTTCATACAACTTTTTGTGCCATTTCTTCTGGTTTTTAGTGACTAACTTCTTGATAATACTTATCAATTTTTTGTTGCTATATTTTTCCTAGTCATTCCCCTGAGGGTAATAGTCAGTTGAATGAGATAGGGAGATTCCATAATCATAGTAGAAAAGTGTAATCTTGCTAGATGAGAAACTGGTAGCATCATCAACAACTAGCTTGTGTGAGACTCCAAACCTGACTAAAATATTTTCTTTAATAAAATCACAGACTACTTTAGAAGTGGTTCTCTTGACTGAAATCACTTCCACCTATTTGGTGAAGTAATTTGTGGTTGTGATGATGTGATTATGACCTCTACTAGACTATGGGCTGATTGGGCCTATAAAATCAAGATCCCACTGTTGAAATGGTCCATCGATAACTACAGGCTTGAGTGGTAAAGCTGCTAATTGAGGTCTTCTTGCAAAAAAATTTCATTTTCCACATTTAGCCACCCAATGATAGGTATCTTTGAACATTCTAGGCTAGTAGTATCCATTCCTTATAATTATGAAGGCAATCACAGTGGAAGAGAAGTGACCTCCACAAGCCTCATTGTGGAAAATGTTTAGTAACCATTCTTGTTGAGCTTTATCCGCACACTTCAAGAAAGTCCCATCTATGCCATGTTTATATAAGGTGTCACTCCAAATAATGTATTTAGCTAATTTCAATTTTAAATTCATTTTCTACTTACCTAAGAGGTTCTTTGGGCATTTTCCATATGTGAGGAAGTAGGAAATATCAAAAAACCATTCATCTTGTGGATTGAAGGTCAAAACCAATGGTAAATCCTCATTTTCTTCTTCTTCCTTGGAATTTTTTGCCATTAGTTTGCAGAGTCCTCTTCCTCTGACTAATTTTGTAGGCTTCAAGTCTAAGTCATACTCCCACACCTTTTCTATCCAATTATCCCTCCTATTTCAATCAATATCCTGTTGGGTCAATATACTCTTAACAGCAGGTTCTGGTACACATACCACCGAGTGTGAATGCAAGATATAGAAGCAAAACTGCTTAACTACCCTGACCACTACAAATGCATATTTTTCAATTGGGGAATAATTAAGCTCATGTTTCTTTAATGGCTTTCTCATGAAGGTGATGGGTGCTTAAACTTTATCTTTATTTTCTTGTAATAGCATGGCGGACGTAGTGTGTTTAGAAGCATAACAATAGATAATGAAGTCCCTCTTATAGTTTGGATTGACCAGGATAGGGGCTTAAGAAATTTCTTCCTTGATATTTTCAAAGGCGTGCTTCCCAGCTTCATTCCATTTAAAATTTAGTTTTTCCTTCATCATGTCTACAATGTGCTTAGTAATTTTAGAAAAATCTAGAATGAATTTCCTCAAGAAATTCACCTGACCGAAAAAGGACTTCACACCAGTCCGACTTGAAGGAAGGCTTAATTATAATATGGCTTTAACTCTATTTGGATCTATCCTAATGTCTTCCTTAGATATAATGTGACCTAAAAAATTTCCTTTAGTAACAATGAAAATAGACTTCTTGGGATTAAGAGAGATACCATGTTATTTACACCTTTGCAAAACTCATTCCAAATCTTGCAAGTGATTTGCTCTCTTCTTAGAGAACACTGTCAAATCATCAAGATAGATGACTATAATTTTGTTTCAGAGATCACTGAAAAATAAATCCATAGCACGCTAAAATGTTTCTTCAACATTAATGAGTCCAAATAGCATTTGATTGTAGGTGAAAGTTCCCCAAGGCATAGTGAATGCCTTTTTGTGTTGGTCCTCTCCTGCCACGTTGATCTGATTGTAACCTAAAAAGACATCTAACATAGACATCATCTCTGAGCCAGCAATTTTTTGCAAGATATGGTCCATGTTAGGTAGGGGATAATTATCCTTTAGTGATGCCTAATTAAGATTCCTGAAGTCAACACATATTTGAATTGTTGGCCTTGTCATTGCACCAAAAGGTTGACCTGCCAATGCCCAATACAAGCATCAATTAAGATCCACAGGAGGCAGTTAAACCATGTCACAAACCCAAGCATTGTGTTGGACAAGGAAGACCAAGGTACACACATCTTGCAACAATCCCCCCCTAGCACAAGTGATGGGTTTGAACCTGTGACCGCTTTGATACCAATTGTTAACCTTGTCGTTGCACCAAAAGGTCGACTTGTCAATGCCCGATACAAGCGTCAGTTAAGATCCACAGGAGGCAGTTAGACCATGTCATAAGCCCAAGCGTTGTGCTAGACAAGGAAGACCAAGGGACACATCATCTTGCAACATGAATCTCCCATTTTTCTTGTGAACCGATACAATATTTGCTACCCAAGTAGAATGATGTATAGGATATATAATCTATGCTTTCAACATTTTGTCAATCACTTTAAAAATTCAATTAGTTACCATGGGATCGTAATTCCTCTATTTTTGTTTGAAAGTAGCCTTCCCTTCTTTAAGTGGTATGTTATGTTGAAACTTTCCATCCATGAAGTTCTTGAGATCATCATAGCACCAAGCAAAGACCTCTTTATATTTAACTAACAAGGCTATTATTTTTTCCTTCTCTTTAGGAGAGCAACATTTCCCAATATAGACCATTTTAGGAGAGTCAGGGTCCCCAATATTCATTGCCTCAAATTCATCACAATGTCCAGCAAAATTGCTCATTTTCTTCCTTACAGAACGATCATGGCGGTCAAACAAGTCCTCAAGAGAAACCAATCCCTTAAGTATTTTACTCCCCTTTAACTGAATAACCTCATCTTGGAGGCTGGCCATGCTACCAAGGCAGAAGTCTTCACATTGATTATCACTTCCTTTGAAGAAGATTTGATCAAAGGCTCCAACATTTTCTAGGAAATCCTAAATTTGTTTGTCATATTTAAAGAACTTCCAGTGATTAATGTTGTCAGGAACACTAGGCCGGTAAATTAATTCAATCCTGTAGGATTTATTTTTGAACTTTAGATGTGGGAGGAGTAGAGAAGTAGAAACTACTAATGAGTCAGCCTTTGTGTTAAGTTCCCTAGGAAAGGCCTCTATTGAGAAGGCATTGAAGCTTTCAATGGTGTCCCAGAATCGATTCTAGTAATGCTCTAACCTTTCATTCTTAATAGTGAAAACATTTTGCACTTGCTTAACAATTAGTTTAGCATCTCCCAAAACTTTAAGCATCTTTATTCCCATACCCTTAGCCTCAATTAACCCTACAAAAGGGCTTCATATTCAATATTATTGTTTGTATTTTAAAATTCTAGCTTATAAGGAAAAGGGAATCACTCACTAGAAGGGGAAATGAGAACAACCCCTGCTCCTGACCCAGCATGAGAACAACTTCCATCAAATTCCATCATCTAGAGCTCAGGTTTTGGATCTGGAATATGTATATCACCCTCTTTTTCTTCTCCAAAGAAGAGCATATAGTTTCCAAACTCGTTTTCTTCATACAAGATATGTGCTTTGGGATCTTTACACTTTAGCACCATTATTTTGGCTTTTGACTCAGGTTCAAGGTGTACTTTCTCCTTATTGAAAGGTATAGTGGCATATGACCAATCCAATTGTATGTCTCCCCCCAAGTCTTGACAAAAACTCTTGCTCAGAAGCATACTATAACTAGCAAGTATATCTGCGACCATTATGGTGAGTTTGATTCTTTTGTTTGGGTAGGTAGCAAGTGCAACTTGAGCATCTTTAATCTATCCAAGTAAGGGAACCTGCTTGGAATCCATTGAATAGCACTTTCCAAAAGTCTTGGTCATTTGTAATCCTAAAGCTTTAGCAATTTGTGCAGGCATGACATTATCAAAAGCATCTGAATCGATGATGCAATTCTTAACTCTTAACCCATTTACAAATAATGATATATAGAACGGGTATGGTTTTGTATCAGAGGTTGATGAAGAGGATGTTTTACTACAAGATGCAGTATTAACTACTGAGTCCTGGGATTTAATCATTGCTTCATCCAAGCCTACATGTAATTTTGAATGTCCTAGCCTAACATATTCAATTAACCTATAAAATTCCTTAGGGTTCATCTTTAAATATTTAGATTGAGAAATCTGGATTTTAGTAGTTTTACAAAATTCCACAATATCAAAAGTCCTTATTTGACCCTCAGTGTGTGATACAATAAGATTTTTTTGGGAGCTATTGACCACACTTTGTGAAACATTTTCACCTTTGGAGATTGCACTAGCTTTTGTGAGTAAAACTTTAGGAGAGCTAGGAGTACCTTTTTGGTTGTGATGTTGTTAGCTTCATGTGATAGCAACACATGTAGTATTGTCTAGAGGGATGTACACATCTCCTTCTCTATCATCGTCGGGTTTGTATTCTAAGTATCCATTTGTAGAGTCGACATATTGATTAGATGAAGTGCCTTCCTCTGTGACTTCTTCAATGACTTCTTTGGTAGTATTCAATTGCATAAACCTATTCATTTTAGGGTAGTCAGCAACATCATGGTCAGATGTGAGGTGAAAGACACATATTATTTTTATTTTTTGAAGGAGGAGCTTCAATTACCAGCCTCTGTTGAGTTGGAGGCAAGGGTAGTGCCTTATTTCTCAGCTGAAAATTTGTCTTCCTAGGAATATCTTGATAGAGTTGATTACCTTTCAACATCTACCTTTTGAGGGAAATTTTGTCATTAGCTAACCTCTGGATCATAGGATCAAAAGAAGTAGTAGGGAGTGATTTTTTTGTATGTAATTCTTTTTTCCATTTTCCAACTGAAATAAAATTGTCCTCTAATTCAACGCCCAATGCCTGCATAGCTTCAAGAGTATTCAGTGGTTGCCTCTTTTTAAGAGAAGACCAATATCAGGATGTTGTGCATTGATGAAGAAACATTTATGAATTTCCACAAAGGCTCTTTTAGCAACCATAATCTAGTTTATTATCCTATTAAACATAGCCACAAATTCTCTTATAGGCTCATTTTGTTCCTTCTTCATATGAGTGACTTGTGCTATCAATGTCAGGTCATCATCTACACTTTTGAACCTAGCCTCAAACTTGTTGTGCATAGTAGCCCAATTAGTGATACATCCATAAGGAATCTAATAAAACCATTGTGTCGCTACATCACCTAAAGATTCTATGAACAATTTGATGACAACATCTTCTTGTACTGCAAGCACACCACATGTGGAAAAAAAGGCATCAATGTGTTCTTTTGGTGAAATTTTCCCATCTCCCAGGAATTTAGGAAAATTCTTATGAGACCCCTTAGGTAAATCATGCAAATTATTTCCTAACTATAATGTACCAATAGCAGCACCCTAAGGGATAGGTTGTTGGGGTTGTTGATGAGCCATATTAAGGGGAAAATTAATCACAACTGGTAAAACAGTCCCATGTAAAACAAGTGCTTGGGAGCTAGAATAATTGGCAGGTGTTCTAGTAGGTGAGGCAGGTCTGCTTCTAGCCCCAACCCTTTTCCTAGAGGGAATAATATAAGAGAAATCACTTCTTTGTAGGGTTTCAAAGATAGGATCATAAATTCCACTACTTCTTTCCCCTCTAGTAAATCTACAAAAATCCAAAGTTAATAAATTACTCGTGAAATATGCCTGGACAAGAAAACCATAACTTTACAATTTGATCCCCAACAAAGTCGCCAAAAATTTGTTGGCTAACAGATTGGGCACCTTGAGAAATCACAATCCAACACCTAAAAGGTGCCAAAATTAACCAAATAGCTATGAATATCAACCTTTAGACATAGATAAATATTCTCTGAATTTTATCGAGGTACAACTCCCTCACATGATTTTCAATGAATTAATATGCTAAATTAAATACCATGTATGCTTTTAATCAGAAAGCAGGAAAGGTATACCCGATATTAGAAAAATTCCCAAATATTAGGTGTGAGATCCAACGAATAAGAAGTATCAGCACAAAGACTAAATTACTATCAAAAATAAAATATATGCTCAATACCATTTGAAAAATGAAATCAATTATGGAGAATTGCATTACTCAAACAAAGATAAGATATGCATTAAGATGTTCTCAAATGCAAATATTTAAGAACTTAGATTAACTCCACGATCAAAATGCACACAGACAAAACAATAATTCCATTCATAACCAGTATTGAGGAGTCTTCTAAAAAAATGTCTAGAGAGAATATATGAAAATAGATACATATTTAAATAGGTAGATGAGGAACTGCCTCTTCATGTCCATAGCTGATCAAACTAAAAGACACATAAAATAAAGAAAGAGAAGCTAGGCCATCAAGATGGTGTTGCTTCATTTCTAGCTTCTGGGGTCACCAAATGTTTCTTTCACCAGGCCTGGAAAGCTTTCAAGATGTGCATCAAGTCTTTATGTTGGGGAATAGTTACATTTTTCATCCTTACCTTCCACATCAAATGATTGTCTTTATTTTTCTCCATGTGACATTCACAAACCTTCATGAGATCAATTTCTTAAGATGAGACCAGGTGTAATTCACTAATTTTCTGCAAGTGCTCAACATTAAGTGATGGTGAATCAAGTGTCTCCTTGACCATTTTCTAGAAACTATCTATCAGACTTTTAGCATCCACGTTATTCCTCATCTCACCTTTATCTCAAACTAAACCAAGAGCCACCAAGGTACCCAGTTCTTCTTCTAAAATGATAGTGCATTCATCAATTATTTATTTAAGCTTCTACAAACTCTGTTTAGCAATCTGTAATTTCTACTCCACCCCTTTTATCCATGGAAAGTAACTAGTTTTTGAAGCATTAGGTATGACTTGGTCTGTAGCCAACTTTTCCATGTATGAGCTTAACATTAACTTCAATTCAATTTGATAATTATTCCATAGCCTCTCCTCTTTTTCAATCATAGTGATCTCTTCCCCCAAAGTGGTTTTCAAAGCACTTGTATCTTGAAAGCAATTTATAGATTCAGTAATAATGAGGCTTCCCTTTTTAATCAAAGATTCATTCCAATCATCCACAACCCTACTTAGGCTTTAACAACTTTTAATCTTATTCAAGGCCTCTTTTCCAACTATAGTGAGTGATTCTATAGAATAATTGATCTAAGAGAGGGGTTGAGGAACAAGCTCAAAAATAGACTTTAGAAATTCGGTCAAGCTTTGAACCTAGGCTTTCAAATAATTTTTACTTTCTTTATCCTTTTTTGATCTCTCAACCATCCTAGCCGTAGATACCTAAAATATATGAACATCTCCATCTCTAGTAGGGGGACCAAGGTCTACTCTATTCACTTTGAAGTCACTTGTTGTTGCCTGAGAAACATCCTTTTGCACTAAAGGGTGCACAATATCTATCTGGAGCCTCCCTGATTCTGTATCATCTATCAACCTAATAGTAGTCTTTAACTTTTCTAGTTTTTGGGGTTGAAGTTCTCTACAATAGTTGGCCACCATATCATGTTTGGGAAAACTAGGCTATATAGCTTTTCTTTTCTATGACAATGAATCCTCCAACTAGGTTGGAGTTACCGAAACCTTAGTTGTCTTGAAATTGGGAGACTTGAACAATTTTTGAGTGACTAGAGGAATGTCCTCTGGAGGTGCAATTGTTTGTGACCTTTGAGATGTGCTTACCTCTCTGATAGGTGATTCATCTTGGGAGGGAGAGGAATTGATATTTAGGGTTTCCAAACCCTCCTCTTCCCCTTCATTTTAATTTTCAAGAGTAGGAAGGTTGAAGATATCTTCTCCATAGGTTTGTGAATAAACATTATTATTTGGTGGATCCTCACCACCATCTCCTTGGGCTCTTGATGGTAGGTACTAAGAAACATCGTCAGTTGATTTCCCTCTAGCATAGGCTTGAGTAATGCCTTCAATGGGTCGTGAATCTTTAGACCTAGTGTGAGGATGGGACTGTTCAGTTCTCTTCTTATTCACCCATTCTTGTGTTATGGTCAAAACATCAACAATCTTTGCTTCAATGGCTTCTTTCTCTTTAAATTTTCAATCTATTGCAAGATAGGTCGGTTCTCTATTATTTCAGTATACACTGGCTCTACCATGTCAGACCCATCTTCAACAATGCCCTGTAAATCCCACTTCAAATCATAAATGATTATTTGTTCCTCTATCAATCTCATCCAACTCCTTCTTCCAACCTATATTCATTAAAGCAGTCAACCCAATAATCTTCAAGACTTGATTGATGATAAAAATTGGGGCTCAATTTCAAATCAAAAGGAACTCGCTCCTCATATGAGGGAATTTTGTATTTGGATAGTTCCTTTTCAATATTTAGGGCATCTAACATTGATTGACAACTATATGCACCGAAGACAAAGGGGAAATGAACTGTCAATTTTTTCTTGCCTTGGCATAATCTATTGACATCAACCAATTATCTGCTTACTTTGATAATCACCCACTTATCTTCAAGATATTTGGGAAATTTTATAGAAAATCCAACATATCTACCAACCCTAATGTATGAGAATCTCTAGAATTGAATGAAATGGCTACCATAGAAGTCAAAAAATTGCATTGCTTAAAGTGATAGTCGCATTGTAGGACGTCCTTGTATCTCTCTAACCATTCTCATGGAGAAGGTGTCAGACACTCTTTTGAAATGCAGAAAGCTCTTGTGAAGATGAAGTTTATCAAAATAATCATAAATTGGAACTTTTCCTTAAGGAAAATCACTTGGTCTTAATCCAAGCCAAGGTCTAGTACTGGAAAGGGCATATATCAAATATGAGGACAAAAAGAAAAACTTGTTAAGGGTAAAGAATGTCATTAATTCATGTAATCAATCACTAATAATTTCTTCACAATCCAAGAATTGTTCTCCACTCAAAATAATTTGGATGAAGAAATACATCCAGTCTTCAAATCCATGAACATCTTCATTTCCCCTTACCCTATGTAACAACACCACAATGTCAGCTATCACTTCTTCTACAAAATGATTTCTATGTAGGTTACGAGGCAATTGGGACTTACCCTTTTTTGGTTTGGCCAACCAATTATTTGCTATCACATTCATGTAAACCCTTTTTTTTTTGTAAATTCAATTTGGGAATTTGTCATGTTCATCGGTGAGTACTCATCTCTCTCTGGAATCCATAAGCAAGACACAAAGGTGGACCTATAAACCTTCAAAACAAGTATGTTATCTTCTATTCTAACCTCATGTGTCTGTGAATTATAATTCCTAATACATTCTTGAATGAGTTTAGGGAATTGTAGGGCTATGGGAAATGCAATGGCTTCAACTAACCCGCTACCTATCACTAATTCAATAATGGGAAAAGGATTGGGTTTATTGAATTTTTTTCTCAATTCATCTAAATTAACAAGTCCAAAATGGGTATCACCAATTTTTGGTCCCTCATAAGTTAACCCGGACACATATTCATAACCTGCATATTTAATCCTCGCCATGGATGAGAATTAATAGCTTCTGACAATAGATGTTTTTCTATAATGTAGGAAAAAATAATCCAGAAAACAAACTGAAACAAGTGAATTATGAAAATACCTTAATGGCGGACCTTGCAACTTGAACTTCGCGTCTCATCCAACTCATCCTCATAACACGTGGTATATGTCTCATCACCACTTCCAATATAATTTTCTTTCAAAAAATTTAAAACAAACGTCTATAAGCAGTAAAGTGGGGAGTTCAATGAACTTCACAAATATGTGCCCAAGTTCGAACATCATGGCAAAATACCACCTAGACAAATAATCATCACACAAGCGGCAAAGAAAAGTTCAAAAAAACACATAAAACACCTCCCAGGTTAGAAAAAAGGAAAAGTGATGTAAAATAGGCATAAGTGGCAAGGCGAGGGGTTCAATGAACTTTACAAAACACCGCCCAGGTTCGAACAATAAAATAAAATACTGCCTGCATAAGACTATAAGCCTCTCATAGATTGGTGAATGACTTAAATGAAGCATGGAAAAAATATAGTGGCAATAGATCCAACACATATTTCTTTGCTCACTCCATACAACTACTATGGTTGGAAAAAAATGGAGATACATCTTATGAAACAAGGGCTATACAGAGTGACCATGGGTACAAAAATGGAACCTACAGGAGCTACAAAGACGATAAAGTTATTTAACAAGTGGGATGAGGCTTTTGGGACATTATACATGTCTATGTCTCATGATCTTCTCTTTTATGTTGAATCCTGCACATCACCAAATCAGATTTGGACTCAATTAGAGTCCTTATTTGAGAAGCAGGATACTTTGAGAGGATTTTAGTTGGAGAATGATATTATGGACTTGTCTCCTCGATATTTTGATAGTATCTAGGAATTAACTCAAGTCTCTCAAATTGTAGTTGACATAGTGTGATCTATTCAGAAAGATGAAACTTAGTTGATTCTTTCCATCCTTTACAAGCTTGGTCCTAATTATTCAATTTTTATTTCTACCTTTTATGCCACTAAGGATGCACTTGGTTCTAGATTCACTATGCCTTCACTTGATTATTTTTCTACATCACTCACTTGGGAGTAGGAAAATTTGGTATATATGGGCTCATTGAAGTCTTCCAAATCATAGGCTCTTATTACATCACCAGACACTAGAGATCTAAAGTCTTAAAATGGAAAATGAATGAAATAGAAACAAAATTATTCCAAGTAAAATGAGCAAGCCAATGAATCACATTCACAAGATACCTCAAATTCTTATTCATGTTCTAAGGGGGGCTCATCTAAGAAGAATCGACCAAAATGTGCATATTATACAAAGAAAAGACATGATGCACATCAATGTTATGCAAAGAAGATTGATGAGCTAAAGAATCTTCTACAAAAGAATCATATTTAGTTACCTTCATCCTTTTCTTCCACTTTAGAACCTTCACAATCAGGGTCAACTACGATGGCATGTGAAGTAGACAAGATGAAAGTTCATGCTCTCTTTGCATCCACCAATCTTCAGTCCATGATAGATGAATTTTTGATTTAAGAGCCTCACATCACATGGATTCATCTTCGATTATGTTTTTATCATATAATCCTTGCACATCACCACATAGTTTGATGGATAATAACACTTATATGAACTTGTTATTGGGAAAGGATCCATAGATGTTGATGATGGCACATTTCATGAAATACTTTGTGTCCCTTTATTAGATCTTCCAACCTCATTTCCATCTAATCAGATTGCACACTATGGGGAAGGTAAGATAATAGAGTTCACATATGATTCAATTCTTATCAGAGACCTACACAATAGAGAGTTTCTTATAGTTGGGGTCCAATATATCATGCCTCTTGATTATATTCCTTCTCTCATTTTACTCTAGATGAGATTGCATTAACATTGATTGGTCTTCACTCTCATCCATCTAGAGTGAGTCAAATATCTAAGAAGTTTGGTCACTTGAACCTATGTTTACTTTCATCATCCACCTTGGTTCATGAGACTTGTGTTGAGCTTCCACCTCTTACACCTCCTACATCTTCAAAGTTAAGTTCACTTTAGCACTTGAATTTTATAGTCTTTCAGTTTTAAATTTGTGGGATGACTACTTCACATACATTACAAATCAATTTATTGAGTCACACATTAAAGGTATTGGGGACACACTTGAGGATATTCACTTCCTCTTTGATGGTATTATGACCCACCTATCACCACTTCAACATTTCCTTTGGAGGTGAAACATACAAATAAATTAATTTTAAGTCCTAGGCTAAGATGCAACTAAACCTAGAATGAAAAAAAATTAGGTATGTGTGTGGGGTGTGCAGTATGTTTCATTCAGGACACATTCAATCAATAAAAATGCTTGGATGCTAACCTCAAGGGACAGCCAAGTAGGGTTTGAATTTGATTGGTGTCTTATTTTGATTGAAGTGTTCTAGATAAATGAGACATGCAAGTGACTAATGTAAATGAACTAACAATGAACCTAAAACTACTAATAACATTAAAAAAACCCATAATCTGACAATAGAGCTAGGGAAAAGTGACTCAAAGAGGAACCTATCATTGAAAGGAGGAAAAAAAGTGAGGGGGACACATGCATGTTGTGCTAGTTTCCTAAGGGTAGAAATCCAAATCTTGGGATTTGATCAGCTCCAATAGGCATTAAGCATCCATCTTTTTTCAAGTGCATCTCATCTTTATCTCACAATCCCTTGAATATACAAAACCCTAGTCTTCACATGTAATGATGCAAGCTAGATGCAAGGTTAAGGTTAGGGTTCCAAGAAGATCCAATCTTCATATTTTTCTCCCACAAAAAACACTTGATAACCTACACACAAGAGGGGGGAAAATGGTTATGTTCTATAGGGGCTTTCCTTAGTCAAACCTTGTGTAAGTGTTCCACAAAAACAATAATGAGATAAGAGAGAGCATGGTCTAGGAGAGCAGATGCTAAGATATGTTGAACATATAGACTACTGAGAGGGGGGGTGAATCAATATTCCATAAGCCCATAATAAAATACTCTTAAACATTATCACAATTTTGATTGAATCGGCAAGAGAAAACACATAAACAAGTCAATGCAATCATACACATGAACACTGGGATTTTTACGTGGAAAACCTAGAATGGGAAAAACCACAGTGAGGGTTAACTCACAATATATTATATCCAAATACAAAATATTATGGGGCTCACTACCAAGACTCGCTATCCTTAAAAGGTTCACAACCTGAGTATAAAAGATGGCTCACTGCCAAGATACAATGATAGTGGCTCACCACTAAAAGAATGAACTGATGGAATACACCTTCAATGTGCAGGGTTCAGTTCCACTAAAGCTTCGAATATAAATTACTACCTCACACAATAGTCACTCAACAAATCTGTATTGATCACTACTGATAAAGAATTCAGGCTATGATCTTCTCCTTTGTTCACATTCACTTCTCCTTCTCACTTTCTTCTCTTGTATATCGTCTCTTCTTTTTCTCACCACACTTTTTTTCACCTTTCTTTCTTCTATCTTATATATATACAAGTATATCTTATTCATCAATTAGGTCATCCTAATTAGATGAACAAAAAATAATCAAAACCTTCTTTGTTGGCACCATATAAGTTTTAAACATTTTATCCATGTAGTGCATTATGCCAATTCGGCTATTAGTCTTCATAATATATTGTATTCATTGAGTCAGCCAAGACTAGAATGCAATTCTCCAAACCAACAAATAATTCTCAAAGTAAACACCTTTCGGATCTAAGAACACATTAATTTCCCATCATGTACTACTAGTAAAGAGACTATTAGCAAAACCACAGCATAAGAATGTTTACTTTAGTAGAATGTAGAGTCTCCCACATAGTATACCAAATAAAAAATAATAGTAGGATATAGATTTAAACTATATCAAAGATAAATTTATGTTCACAGCAAAAGATGCCTCAAGATCCAACATATAGTTGATTGAATGAGTCAAGAAAACATGGTTAAGAGATTATATTCATATCAGATCTTGTGATGAGTTATGGACTCAAATACCAACACACTAATCCATCACAAAGGAGTATTACCACTAGAGAACAACTTTTGGTAAACTAGAAAAACTTCCCATATAGTTATTACTATGTTGACATCAATGACAACATAGGAACAACCAACAAAACCATCCATACTTCATGCTCATGTTGCAAAGCTTCCAACAATCTCCCCCTTTGGCATTGATGGCAACATGCATGATAAAAAAATTTCCAGTATATCACAACTGAATGCTCTGACTACTCCCCCTATCAAAAAATTTCTTCAAAAAAGGTTTTCCTCTGACTCTTTATCTCTTTATCTCTCCCCCTTTGACATCAATGACAAAGGAAGGGGTCTAATATAAATGTAAATATGCATAAAAAAGTAACCAAAATGATATGAACACAAATTCAAATTAACCTGAAGAAAATTCTCTAAGACTCTCCAGGATAGCCTTCCATGGCGCTTTACCTTCTTCCCGTGAACCTTTTGCACTAACAAGAGTCTTGTAAAGTAGCTCAAGTTTAGTTAATGACTCAATACCATCTATTAAAGTATTGGGGCTAAGATTGATCTTTGATAATTCATCAATACAGCCAAGAGCACTAGAAACATAAGTATGTCTGAGTTTAATCATGTCTCTGAGTGCCACAAACTTCTTGATAACATCTATCCTTCAGTCCTATAGAGAGAAGAATTTGTCCTAAAGCTGCACAATGTAGGTCCACCTCCAATTATCTTTATCTTCTGCTAACCTGTATGTATTTGCCTGAGTTCTCAATTGAGACTCACTCATCCTTATCTGATTTCTCATATCCAATGTACTTCCAAACCAATCTAGGCAAAATGAAAGTAGTTCTTGTGCCTCTTTTTCACAACCTTGTACACTCTCCAATTCCTTCATTACTCAATTGTGCATATTCGCACATTTTCCTTTGATACTTCCAAATTTTCTTCATCAGACCTAATTCCAGCAGACATTTTAAGTTTGGAGATGTAGACCTTCAAAGAATTAACCATGCCATGGAGATTCTCCACAACAAAAATAGATGAATCAAAATTAGCATTGGGAATAACCTTCTACAAATCTTCCAAAGCTCTCTGAATATTTATTCTTTCATGCTCATGTTCAAGCTTACTTTCTTCTGCACCTTCTTGCTTCACTACACTCTTCCTTTTCTTCCATGTTTTGGTCACGCTACCGGAGGTACTTTCTTCATTGAGATGCTTAGGGCTTTCCACAAGAATTTTAGCATATTTATCAATTTCAGCATCTGACACTTCATAATCCAATTAGATATCCAAACTAACCTTGATTCAAATGCTTCCATGTGACAAAAATTTGTAGACACAATAAATTTTATGCTTCCAGAGTATCTTTCCACAACACTTACTAGAATCATGGACCTTTTGTTCATCCTCATTTGAAATGTTCCAAAAAATGCAACAAGGGTAGAATATTGTGCATCCAAACTACCAATCTATTTATCATGAATTTCTTGATTTGATAGGTAATAGGCTCTATATTTGACCATTCTAACCTTCCTATTACTAGTAACTCTCTCAAAAAGTAAAAGAGTAGACAAACAACCAAATTTCCATACTGAAATGTATTCTTTGTGCTCTTTTGGATCTCCTTTAAATTCTTCAAAATATGTATGCAAAGTAGTTCACACAAGTCATATTCCATACCTCTCATTATCATATCAACAATAATATGCACCACAGTAGTAAAAACTGTAGATTTATTGTTACGGATACAAACTTTATGACCGATGACCAAAGTAGCATACCTTATTACCAGATCACCAATCAATCTCAAACCAATCTATTTTCCTTTATAACTCGCACCTGTAACCTCGATTATTTCTTCCTCATTTGTAGCCTTTAGTTTAGGAACTGGTTCAGAGGAACATAAACCGGTTACGTCTCTAATTACTTCTCTAGTGACCAAATATGCCTCATCAATCCACAAATATTCATCATGAATTCTGCTCAATACTATTTGAATATACTTCTTCTCAAATTCAAACAAGGGAACTTGTCTCCAAACATCCAACTTTTTCTCAACTAATACTCTGTAGGCATCATGGCTCTCTTTCAATTCATTTTCCCAAAGCACGTTCAACTGAATTGATGAAATTTCTTCAATCTTACTATAAACAAATGCATAGATATATTCTGTAAGAAACACTTTCAAAGGGATGCAATAAAATGCACCAACAGACTCTTCTGACATATTCCCCATATATCTCTTCAACTTAGAGCTTTATCCGCACAATTCACAATCTTTGAATTATCCATAGCAATAAATGTGAAAGATTGTACAAAGAGGAATACCTCTGAAAATGCCAACCAAGAAATGTATAGATATCCTACTTTCAGAGCTCACTTCGAATCCCTCTATTATTTTCTTCAAATTATGAAACGATGAGTTCCCTTCTAAACTTCCTTTACACGCTTCTCTAAAAATACATAGGATTTTAAAATTATCTAAACTTATTCCTTTCATTCCAAATGATTTTGCAATAAATGTTTCAACTTGTAGATAGATTGCCTCAAAAATTGTGTACGACTTCATTCTTTCAAATTCTGTAGACTTCATTCTTCACACATGTTTATGATAAAATGCCTTAATCTTGTTACCGCATTAAGTATACTTTTGTCATGATATGACACAAGTACCAATGAGGGGGTTTATTAGATTTTCTAATGATTGCTTCCCCTTATCCACTGCTTTTATTTAGAAATGGACAGGAGTATATGTACCGGAGGTCAGCACAGATAAGATTGATGATTCATTTCTCCAAATCCTTTCCATTTCCTTTCTTGCTTCTTTTGGATCAAAGGTTTGATCATTCTTCTTCGTCGGATAGATGTTCTTCTTTCTTCTATTGTTACTACCAGGGTGTTCTGATTTTCTGCACTTACAACAAACAACATTCTTCTTTCCATTTTCCCTTTTATCCAATAGACTATCTTTATATCCATTCATCTTTCTCTTAGAACATTTGTCGAGGAAAGATAGAGAATCATTCATATTACTTTTGCAGTCATTTTCCTAATGAGCAAATTTCTTGCAAGAATAACAAACACCATTGAAGTATAAATACCTTTTAGCATCATGTCGTTTGACGGGAATTTTTCTAGAATTGCTTCTTCGTTCCTTGATTTTTCTATTTTTGTACCACATCTTCTTAACAGTGAATTTCTTTTCTTTGGAACTCTAACCTTCCTCAAACCCTAAACCACTCTTATCCATTTTTAGTCTTTGAGAGGTAATCAATTCATCAAGCATCATCGAGCTTATCTTAAATTTGTCTTCAAAACTTCTTTCCCTTTCCAGATTAGATCTCAATATTTCTTCTTCTAATTCAAGCTTTGTGCATTCATCCATCTTCTTTTGAATTTCAATTTCCCAACATTCTTCAGTTCTTTTCTTTTCATCCAATTGTTCCAGCAGGCTAGTGATGATTTCTTCTCCTTTAGTCAACCGATCGCATTCTTCCGTAATTTTACTTTGTAGCTTTTTAATGTACTCATTTTCTTTTATCAACTTGTCCTTCAGAACTTCCATTTCTTCTAGAAATTCGGCAGAGACTACTTTCAAAGGAAAAAAAATCTCATATTCAAATTTTGGAACCTTCCTCAATTTGTTAGGCTTCTTATGAGGAACCAAGCTCTGATACCAATTTTTGAACATCCGAAATACTAAGAGGGGGTGTGAATCAGTATTCCATAAACCCATAATAAAATCCACTTAAACATTATCACAATTTTTGACTAAATCAACAAGAGAAAACATAGAAACAAGTCAATGTAATCATACACATGAACACAAATATTTTTATGTGGAAAACCTAGAATGGGAAAAACCACAGTGAGGGTTAACTCACAATATATTATATCTAGATACAAAATATTATGGGGCTCACTACTAGGACTCACTGTCCTTAAAAATCTCACAACCTAAGTACAAAAGATGGCTCACTGCCAAGATACAATGATAGTGGCTCACTGCCAAAAGAATGAACTGATGGAATACACCTTCAATGTGTAGGGTTCAATTCCACTAAAGCTCATAATATAAAGTACTACCTCACACAACAGTCACTCAACAAATCTATATTGATCACTACCAATAAAGCATTTAGGCTCTGATCTTCTCCTCTGTTCACATTCACTTCTTCTCGCTCTCTTCTCTTGTATATCGTATCTTATTTTTCTCACCACACTTTTTTTTTCACCTTTCTTTCTTCTATCTTGTATATATACAAGTATATCTTATTCATCAATTAGGTCGACCTAATTAGATGAACACAAAATAATCACAACCTTCTTCGTCGGCACCATATAAGTTTTGAACATTTTATCCATGTAGTGCATTACACCAAATCAGCTATTAGTCTTCATAATATATTACATTCACTAAGTCGGCCAAGACTAGAACAAAATTCTCCAAAACAACAAGTAATTCTCAAAGAAAACACCTTCCAAATCTAAGAACACATTAATTTCCTATCATACTACTAGTAAAGAGACTATCAGCAAAAACACAACATAAGAATGTTCACTTTAGTAGAATGTGAAGTCTGCCACACAGTATACCACACAAAATAATAGTAGGATACAAAGTTAAACTCTATCAGAGATAACTTTCTATTCACAGCAAAAGACATCTCAAGATCTAGGATATAGATGTCTGAATGAGTCAAGAAAACATGGCTAAGAGATTAGAGTCATATCAGATCTTGTGATGAGTTCCAAACTCAAATACCAATAGACTGATCCATCACAAATGAGTATTACTAGCAAAGAACAACTTCCGGTAAACCAGGAAAACTTCCCATATAGTTATTACCATGTTGACATCAATGAAAATATAGGAACAACCAACGCAACCATCCATACTTCATGCTCATGTTGCAAAGCTTCCAACAAGATAAACAAAAGAGAGAGAGTGATTTAGCAGAGAAAAGGATAAGTTTGTATATAAAGACAAAATCTTACCACAGCAGTTTGAAAACCCTTAGGGATCCATGAAGGCTCCATGAATCACACACAAGGATGATGAAGATGATAAAATTCTGTGAGAGGTTAGTACATATAATAAATATAGATCATAAAGACAACAATCACATTACTTGAAAATTAGAAGGTTGTAGTGTAAATTGCAAATGTGTAGTTTGAATCACATTTAGTGCTTGAATTACTTTGTACTTTCATAAGATCGCAATATTTGCATAGCATGATAATCTTCCCAAAGTCTTCACCTTTCTAAATGATAAAATGAAATTATATATATGTATGCAATCACAAAAACAAGTGACCATTTGAGAAAGGCCAATAAGAAGGTTGTGTCCCAAATCACATAAGAACTTACCTCAATTCAAAATTTAGAGCGAAAACTCAAACAGTAGCATTGGGTGCTAGTGTCCTTAGGACCAAGAGCATAACCCAAATCATCAAAACAACCCCAAATGGGCACTAAATAAGTAGGGATGAAAGCATACAGAAGGTGAGGGATAAACCTTGAAATTGTAGGTAGCTATGATTTTTGACAATATAGTAGGTTGTTCTATAGGTATCTTCACAATTTTTTGGATTTGTTTCATTTGATTTGGCTTCATTTGATTCAAACATGTGGACCGTTGAGAATTTTTACATGGCATCCATCATGAGACCTCTTCTCCTGAGAGATTTCTTCTACATTCACCATCAGATGCATTTCTTGCTAAGGGGAGGAACAATTTCATTTTTTATCATCTTCAATGTTCTTTGAGCATTCACTTTCGATGGAGGAGCTTCTTCCTTCTAGGGGAATTCATTGTCTCATATTTTCTCTCCTATAGGGGGATCATGATTGTACTTATGTGACTGAAGCACCACTTGGGGGGACATGTTGATTCCTACATTTCTTTTTCACATGCACACTTTCATTTCTTTTATCTCTTTTTTGGAGATGAATTTTTCCCATGAGGTTTTCTCCTTGTCTCTAGTTATGATATATTTTAGTTGCTTGTTCATGGATACCTAACTAGGCCTTGTAACTAGGACTCGTTTTGCATCCATCATTGCATCCTTTATTAGTTGTTTAGTTTCTCCATAAGTTGATCTTAGGAGGGGATGTTGGAGTAAATAGGTCATCACCTATTAATTAATTAATTATTAAACACTTTTTTACTTTAATCACTTAAGCTAAACTTAGGAGTTTCTTTTTTATTGTTAGATTGAGCTATATTTAGAGCATGTTGTCTCATTGCATTGGATGATAACACATGTCTCAATCTAATAAAACCCTTATCTAGGGTTTTTTTTTTTTGTTTATAAGCATTCACCTTTTGTTGTAATCATTCATTCAGGTTATTACATCAATATAATTTCTCAATTTGTTGAGTGCATCATCTTCCTTTGATCTCTCTTTTGTAATAGGTAATTGCTTGCAGGTGGCTTCTAGGAGATGTGGGGTTAAAAATCATCAACTCTAACTTGGTATCAAAACTCCAAATTTGCAATCTCTTATTCAAAATTTGAGGGATCCAACCTTGAAATTTTTTTGGTGCATCCTGGAGTGAAATAGACCTTGTCATTACATCTAGAGTGACTAAAAACCTAAAGATTGATTGTCATTTCACGAAAATATGAGAAGTTGAAATCTAAGAAGGTGTCTTTTATCAAAAATGTCTTTAAATGTCTTAGTTGCACAAAAAATTGATAGGTTGTTAACACTAGGGACTAGACTACACAATATAATCAATGATAAATCAAATCCCAAGAAAATGAAAACAAAAGAAAAATAGGCATAAGCAATGAAAAACAGGGCATAGGGAATTCTCTATGTAGGCAATTAAAGATAGGGCATAAGCGGTTCAAGAAAATCACATGCATCGCTTTATTAATTTGTAACACAACATAGTAAAATGAAAAAAAAATCACAAAAAGGAATAAAATACCTACAAGTAGAACACACAAATTGGTAAATAAATAAATTAGAATGTTAACAAATTGATAGAAATTTAAGAAAAGAAAAAAATGGATTGAACAATAATCAAAATAGTGATTTGTTTCAAGAAATACAAATCGATTCAAATAGTGTAAGTGACTCAAAAAAAAAAAACATAACCACCCATTTGGATACCACAAATGACTCAAAAAAATATAGGCACTAATTCAGGTAGCATATATGTTATACAAAATTACAATCTAAAAGTTACAAAAAAAAAAAAAAACTAAATATAATATGATTAAATTAGGAATAGATTCCATTGGGCATGTAAGAATGTTACTACAAAATTCTTGTCCCATAAACCTATGATTTTTCATATATGTGTGATTAAGATAAAAGAGGTGGATTTATAGGCTTTTGATGAAAAAGATGGATAGTTCAGATTGATTTGCATGATATTTTATTCACTTGATTTATTTTTATTCTATTTAAAAATATGCATGCATAAAATAATAATAATTTAAAAAAAATCATAAAAAAAAAGAAGTTGACTTTTGAAAATAACATGTGAAAATAATTAATCAATTATTTTTCATAATTAATTATTTGTGTGCATGAACTTTTATTTATAAAATGCATGAGAAGATAATTAATCAATTATTTTCATGATTAATTAATGTATGTGCACTCAAAATGAATTATTATTAATTAATCTAGAATATACTATTAGAAGAAAAAAAATGAGAATTGAAATTGATTAATCAAGAATAAATCATTAATTAATTGAGAGGATAATGTTGAGAATTAATTAATCAATTAAGAAAACTAATTAAGAAAAAATTGATTTGAAATGAACAATTAATTAATTAAATTAACATCATGATATAGAGAAAATTGACTAAAATAAATTAATATATAAAATTGTTGATAGAAAATGATTACAATTTAAATATCTATAATAGTATTTATATATCAATACTAATTTAATTATAAGTTTTTAATACAATAAAACAAACAATAACTACATAAATAAAATAAATTATATTATTTGATGTAGATTGAAAAGTTACTCCTAGCTCCCATTATATTTAACTTTATTGATAAAGCCAAGGCAACTATTTTAAAACATATGAGGATCGCTGAATTAAATATAGTTAAAAGATTTGTCAATCAAATAGGTAGCATTCAATGCCACTGAAATGCATGAGGAGGACTTGTACCTACATAAGTTGCACTAACAAAGTACGTAAACCACATCAAATCCTGAGAATGTACAGAAGTTATTTGTTCCTGTTTAGGGGATTTTTTTTTTTCATATAAGTTTTTTTAGATTTGTGAATAGCTGATCTTGATAATGAACTCTTATTCTCTCAGCCTTCTCCTCGATGAATAAATCATGAAAATAGGTTGCTGCTAAATTAGTTATGTACTTGATTTAGATGTCTTTGTTGCATTGTAATCTAGAATAAAGTGTTTTGTATTTCTACTATCCCCTCGATGCAAAAGACACATACCCTTTCTTCCCAAACCTGTTTTGACCTTCTCCACTTACTTGTCTCAAATTGAAGATGATGCATCTTAATCCTCCATTACAATGAGAATCTTTGACCCCATGAGATATTGGTCTCTAAATAGACCTTTTGTTGATGGTCCAAGGTGAGGTTAAATTCATCAAGATAGTATCTCTTTTTTCTCCCTATCGTCCTTTTCCGACATAATCTTGTAACTTATCTACAACAAAAGTCTTCATTTCTTTACCATTATTAGAATAAGCATTCAACTGAATCTGTTACTTGTTGATCCACCTATAATTTTGCTTCATTCAAGTAATATTAGTACAAAAATACCTCTCACTCCTAAATTCTCAATGGACAATATCAGACTCATACTCCCATATCCCATATCAAATAACAAAAAAATCTCATATGATAAAAAAAATCCTCCTACCAAAAAAAATCTCATATGATGTTTTCAAACTCTTATTAAAACTTGACTGGGCAAAAGGAATCCACTTAATGTAGTGTAGTTTGTGCTGTAGTAGACCTTTTTTGGCATTTTATGGTCTGGGAATTATTCATGTGATTTAGATCGGCCTTAATACAGCCATGTGGGTGCTTGTCATATTTACCCGGGCCTCTCACTATCTTTTAAGGGCGATCTAGCATTATCCTACACATTACTGCCCTTGTGGAATCCACCAAAGTGGATAAGAGATACAACTATAGAGTGAAATTGAAAATGATACGAAGTGTCAAACAAAAGTTGCATGCATAGGGGGTTCAGATTGCAGATGTTTTTGAAGTGTGGGGAACAAGGTATCTAACATATTGCATAATTAAATTTGCCAGTAGAATTGTTGTGTGAATCAACAGCAATACGAAGAAGATTAAATCCTCTACTTTCGTATTGCAGGATTACTTAGTAAACCATGAAAGTTTCATGGATACTACCTTTTTGGGTGGCGGCATTTTTGGCATTGATTTCTATTGGAGCGTGCAGTTTTGCAGCCAATTTGGAAGCTGCTGAGCCATTTCGAGAATATTGGAGCGAGAATACCAATGCCCCATCTGAAGAAATCGCTCAACTGGATTGCCATGATAAGACAACACCACCCACATGGCGAAACGTTTTAGGCATGGCTTTCCAGTGGCAAAACCAGAAGGCCAATGGGAGAAATGTAAGATCCAGGTGGCCCCCTCTTACGTTTGGATTAAGAACTGCATCAGCAACTGTCTTGACAGTTGCTGCAGCGAGTGTTGCCAGTGCTGGGGGAATTGGTGGGGGTGGGCTCTTTATCCCAATTGTGAATTTGGTACTGCAGTTTGACAGCAGAACTTCGGCAGCACTGTCATCTTTCATGGTTTTGGGGGGTTCCATTGCCAGTGTGATATACTATGTCCCTAGAGGCCATCCTGAATTCGATCATGAGCCTCTGATAGACTATGAAATTGCCCTGCTCCTCCAGCCTAATATGCTCCTGGGCATAAGCTTGGGAGTCATTGGTAACGTGATGTTCCCTGAATGGCTTATTACTTCCCTGCTTGCTTCATTTCTTTCAGTTATTACCTTCTTTAGTTGCAAGAGTGCACTCAGGCAGTGGCAAACAGAGACATATCATCACCAAAAAAAATCTGAACTCGACCCAGAGAAAAACAATACATTGTCCATGGCTTATGAAGGTGAGATACTCCAAGAAAATGCCCTGGAAAGTCCATCAAGAAATGTCACCTTAGATTATCGCAATGGGGTCCCAAAAGAAATATGCAATGGAATCGATAATGGAATCGATAAGCAGAGCAGTGATGGAATACATTCAGAGGACATTATAATGCAACTGCCATCCAGTATTGTGTCTGAAGAAGGTAGAAAAAGTCTGCAGGAACCACTTTTAAATGGAAAGCGGATGCAATCTTCAGCTGTTCCCATGAAGGAATGGACTTTGCTGCTGCTTGTGTGGGTTTCATTTTATTTGGTGAACATACTCAGAGGAGGCCAATATAAGAAGGCATGTAAACATGTTGGTGTAGTCTATTTTTGGGTGTTTACATTCTCTTAGGGTTTACGCTAATTCTGAAACCACTTGGTACCTTGTAGTTAGGAGTTTATAACACATATAATTGACTGTTCTGGCTCTTGGGGGTTTTATTTCATTTAGTGGTTATACTGGGAGGA
Organism: Sequoia sempervirens; assembly: GCA_007258455.2. Classification (NCBI taxonomy): domain Eukaryota; kingdom Viridiplantae; phylum Streptophyta; class Pinopsida; order Cupressales; family Cupressaceae; genus Sequoia; species Sequoia sempervirens. The sequence continues at coordinate 112,400,324 of VDFB02179234.1, read as the reverse complement.
GACCAATATAAGAAGGTATGTAAACATGTTGATGCAGTCCTCATATGTAGATAGATAGATATACTTTTACAAGATTACCAATTCAATTCTTATAATCAGATTGACATTTCCATGTATATGTGTGTACCTATAGTTATACTAATGTAAATGTATGCATTTATGTATATATACATATCTATATACCTATATATGATCAACACCCTTACAAAGATGGCCTGGAATTGAAGAAACCTCCATTTTAGAATTGTCCTTTTTACTCCTGCATTATGGGAAGTTATGTTTAAGCACCCCTTCATGCATGTAAGCCTGGGGTGAAAAAAATCTCCATTTTACAAATTGTACTTTGCTCCCTGCATTAATGCAGGGAGCATGCCCTCTGGGACTGCACTGTGTGGCACTAACCGCTAGACCACAGCCGTTAGAATACTAGTAGTTGCTTTACACATTCCTTTCGTGGGTAGGATATCTGACCCACAAACTACACCACACCTTACGCATGAAGTAAGCCTGCACCATTGATTTGGTGTAGTTTGAGTTTTATAAACTTGGATATTTTAAGCTGTCCTTTAGTTGCTATTCTAAATTTGTACCTACTGTACTTTTTAGGTGTTCTTTTCCGGAATATAATTTGTGATGCACAAACTGCTACCACCTTAACCATGCCAATTCATTCCCACATGCAAGAAAAAAATTCTGTGTGATCTGAGGTGGGAAACTTAGATATCCTAAACTCATTTTTGGCAGTTGTCTTTCGTAAGTGTCATTTTTTAGCAAGAATTCTTCTGGATGAAACTGCACAATAATTCTTTGTAGATGGTCCTTTAGAGAGTAGGATATCTGAACTGTTACCTCTGCTATATCACTGCCAATCCATTGCCACGGTTTGAGTCTTAGATATTCAACCTGTTTTTAAGTAGCTATCTTTTCCATCTGTACTTTACAGGAATTCCTGTTAGGACTAGGATATCTGACTCTCAAATTACTACATTGGTGCCAATCCATTCACATGTACATGGAGCTCTCTCTCTCTCTCTCTCCCCCTATTTCCTTCTAAACTCTCTTTCCTGCTTGAAAGGAGATCTGATCTACTCTTTCTCTCTCCCCACCTATTTCCTTCCGAACTCAGTTTCTTGCTACTTCTACTTCACCCACTGAGTCCTTCATATGTAGCAAATTAGAGTAAAAGAACTACTTGTGTCCTAGAGCTCACCCTTGATAGCGAGCTGCTGCTGCTGCTAGGACCATCAAGAATGAATTCTGGGGCACAGATGACCATATGAATTGAAGACTGGAGCATGATGCACACCATGGTTATTTTTCAGTTAACAGTGTTTGTTTTCTGTTGCTTGAATTTCACATCTTTTATCCCACTCTTAATAACTATTTTCATTAGGTTTGAATTTAACTCTTTCCATTTTGGGAGGATGATATCATCCCTAGTCCAGCACTAATAATTCTATATAAACACAACTGACCCAATATATTTCCTATCTCGTGCTTATACCTTTATTGCACTCATACCTTTGTGATAATCGTTCTCAAACAACTTTACTTTGGATTAGCGTACTGTGACCTGCTAATAAATTACATGTGATCCACATGAAGTCCAATACTCTATCTATTCTTTCTCAGCAAATATGATTTGATTGGTTCACTACAATTTCCCACTTCTTTTATAAGTAATCCTCATGAGGCTAAGTATTCTCTCTTCTTTTCCTGCATCATGCCACTTCTAGTTTGGTGCTAAAATTCTACTAAGAGAACAGCCATATTCTCATTCTATTGCCTGAACTGCCAACAAATCTATTTCTTATTCTACAGCAGGCATACTATGGCAGTCTTTCCCTTCTTCATCTCCATCCTTTTTTTCTTCTCTAGCACTGTCTTCGTAGCCAATTCACATCAGTAGTTATTTGGAGCTATTAGCCACCTGTATATGAATCACCTAGACCTTCCTCTTTCTACTAAGACTTGATAATGGAATCCAGGATTCAGGTAGGTGGATTGGGTTCCCTTTGGAAATCTGAGGATTCAGTTGGTAGAGCTCACTTTGAAGGAATATCTCCAAAGTGATAGTATTCCAATTTTTATTTCTTCTCTTTGTGGATTTTGGGGATTCATTAGCTTCTTGCTCATTTAGATTGTACCTGGGGGTTCTGAATTCTTATAATTGCATTCATAGTGTTATTCTTTTGGGTTTGGGAATTAAAAGGTGCTTTCTCTTACACATCATTCGCTACTTTGTGAATTCAAAATAAAAACAGAAAGGACTAGGGATGTTACTGTGCATTCTAGGTAGACTATGGTTGATTTCTGTCAATTTACATCCTGCATTTAAAGTATCGCAAATATAAACAACAGAGGGTTCTCTTTGGTTGGAGCACACTGTGTTTGGGAGACCAAGGATCCTTTGTACACCAAAACCAAAATCCTATCTATTGGAAGCAAACCTTAGCCTTTCTTTTTCCTATTTAGGTGCATTTCCATATTGTCCCAAGACAGTAGAAAGAGTTTATTGGAACCCCTCTTCAATAGAAAAGGGGGCCGACCTTCAGTTGATTTTATGGAGTTGAATATACTGGTGCTTTTGTGGGTTTCATTTTATCTGTTGTGCACTTAGAGGACGCCGAGATAAGAAGTTACATAAACATGGTGATACGGCATATTTCATGTGTTTCAATTGTTTCAGGGTTTACACTTCTTTTAAATCCCTCTTGGTACACTGCAGGTAGGAGTTGTTATTTCTACCTAGATTAAAAAAGCCTTTTATGCATAGCTTAGAGTGGAAACAAATTCCATTTGTATTTTGTACCTTTGCACTATGGCAGGGAGCTGTCCACTTTCTTTGAACTGAATGGCACTAACTAGTAGACAACAGCTCCATTGGATATCTATAAGCTTCTTTAGGGAAACCTATAGGAGTAGGATAATATCACATCCAGCTGGGTCAATCTACTTACACTTCTATGGATCAAGTCTTCTTAATTGACAATATGCACGTCAGTGGGCCACAAACTCTTTATACCCTAAATTGTCCTTTAGATGCTATTTCTACTTACTGCACTTTTTAGGTGCTCCTTTACGGAGTAGGATATATTACCTGCAAAGTATACCACATCAACTGTGAGAGTGCATCATTAGTTCTGTGTACAGTGTGAAGGTGAGAAGCTCAGATATTTTAACTTCCTCAGCTATCTTTAGCATTCATTTTTCCTGACTTCTTTGTTTAGGCAATCCGGTAGGGAGTAGGATATCCAACCTTTAAACTACACCGCATTAACTGTCCCAAAACATTTCCACATTAAGTATGCACTATTTGATATAGTGCAGTTTGTGTCAGAATGGCAGACACTCTAACCTCCCTTTTGAAGCTATCTATTTCTGCTGACCATATTTTTTTAGGCAGTCATGTAAGGAGTGGGATATCTGATCCACAAACTACTACACTTACCAAGTGCCAAGCCATCCCCATCTAGGGCATATATGCAGTGAGTCCCCCGTTCATAGGTCAGAATCTTAGATATCCTAAGTTCCCCTTAAGTATTTATTTTTGTTGACTGTACTTTTCAATCCCATCAGTATTCTTTAATATGATATCTCTCGTTCTTTCAATCAGTTTCCTCTGAACTCTGCTTTTCTGGAGATAAAACAGTCGATTATCAGAAAAATTCTTTTGGCTTGTGTGATAATGTTTCTCTGTCTTGCAGTTTCATGCAAAAGTCAGAAATCTATTTTGATTAGAATATAATATTTTATAATTGTCACAATGAAGGCGTATTTCGCATTCAGAGCATCAAGAAGGGGACTAGCTCCAGATTTACATAGCAGCTGTGGGTTTTGATATGCATAGGTCTGATTTCCAATAATAAAATTGGGATGAGTATATGTAGATCTTAAAGAGTAGGTTGATTGTAAGGCTCTTGCAAACAAAAAAGACGTTACAAATCAGAACCATCAGAGCTCTACATGGAAAGGACCGATTCATAAAAGGGAGGCTTCTTGAAAAGCCGAATTCATAAAAACAGATGCATTGGAGAGTCCAGTTACCTTATCACCTAGCTTGATTAGATTAAAACTTGCAGATCTTATCATGGAATGTTCTGTTATAACTTACTAATAAAGGTAGGACCTTTTTTTGGATTGTATAAATACAAGAGAAATAGTTGTTTAAATAATGATTGTCATGTTAGACTGCAACATTTTCAATTATTTGCATGCTCCTGAATATGTTTTGATTGCAAAGCAGAATATCTTGCATATACAGCCATGTGGACTTGGATACTGGCTCATATCAGGACTACAAATTCCTCTTGCTCTTGCAGTTACATTTTGGATGATCTCTCGATCTGGAAATTCAGAAAAACATTTCAATGGAAAGGTGATTTCTATGTGTTACAAATTGAGGTTCACCGTTTTAGGTTCTAAAAGCAGACTATATACTTACTGTATAGTATGGAACCAATATAGATTCTTATGGTCAAAGTCCTGATTACTGTGCAGGTACCATCAAAAGCTACTAGAGGTTGTGAAACATTTTTGTTTTCAACAATGGCAATGGTAGCAGGAATGCTTGGAGGTATGCTTGGTGTGGGAGGAGGAATGATTATAAACCCCTTTCTTCTCCAAATTGGCCTGTCGCCTCAGGTAACACAGTTTTACTGTGGAAAGCCCTTAGACATGGGCCAAATTGGTTAGGATGTTTGTTGTTTTATGCCGTTTCGTATGAAAGTGTATTTATCTAGGTTACAGTAAAATAATTTGAACAGATTACTATTTTGTTGGCAGGTAACAGCTGCGACATGTGCATTCATGGTGTTTTTCTCTTCTTCCATGTCTGTAGCACAGTTTTTGTTGTTAGGATTGGTACCTGTGGAGCATGCAGTTTTTTTCTCAATTGCAAGCTTTATTTCTTCAACATTAGGTCTTGTCATCATTCAGAGAGCAATCACGAAACATGGGCGAGTTTCCCTAATCATTTTCTCTGTTAGCACTGTAATGGCCATAAGTGCCATCCTTATGACTACCTTTGGAGCAATTGATGTATGGAGACAATATCAACACGGAGATTATATGGGTTTCAGGGCACCATGCTGAAGCTTCTACAAAGTTTGGATTAGTTGAGTTCTTTTCCTTCTAATTTAAAGTATTTGACGTAATTTCAATATAAGAACACCATAGTAGCAGAATGTGTCAGTAACTTTAAGACTAAATGAGAACTGAAACTAATTCAAGCTAGTGGATGCCATATTTACTTCATCATTTAAATGGCGGGGTACTGACCCAAACCAGATTTTACAGACTGGAACATTTCAGCTGCACTTGAATTTGACTGGAAAAATGCATAATGACAGTTACCTGCCCAAGATGGAATATCGCATGTAATAGCAGAAACATATGCTGAAGAAAATCATATTGTAATAATACTGGTATTGTGGGAAGACTAAGGGTTACCATCAGCCATTAGGACTATTGTAGTAGTACTGAGATAAAGGGTGACATGGAAATATCGACTTTCTACAAGTTACTTTGGATACACTGCCTAGCTTCCCTAAAACCAGGGTTCCTCTTTTGTATGATAGCCCACTAGATTTTGGTTTATGGAGTTTTCCTCCGGCTGGAGTTCATGTTTCATAGCCAGGTTTCCGTGGAGTTAATCTTTTCTGCTGTCAGTGATAAACTTGATAAACTTTAAATCCCAATGTTTTTCGAATTGGGATGTTTTTAAATTAAAGGCCTTTTAAGGATATTTTTAAAAGTTCTTCCTCCAACGGCTATCCGATCCCAACGTCTCTTTGGGCTAGGGTTTAACTTTATGTCGCATCTGAATTTTTTTTCTTATCTTAGTTTGTCAGCATCAAGCGTATCCTGACTTCATTAATCACATTTGATATAATTTTGCTTCTGAATCCTACGCAGAGAGGAGTTTTGGAAGAATTAATATTTTCTTCTTGAATTGGTGTTTGTTATGAGTTTATGTGATTTAAGTTATGTAGCCAACTTTATTTAGAATCTTTATTATCAAATTTATTTATGTTTGAATTTTGGTGTATAAATTTGTTATATTTGTTTTTTAATGAAAATATTTTATATTAAAATTAATGTGTCAAAGTTCTTATTCATGGGATGTCAAGTTCTATTCTACTCTAAGTTGAGTGTTCAAGAGTTAAGTGGATTCTACTTTTGAAAGGCTTGTGGAAATTAAATTTCAACAATGCATCTCAAGGCAATTTGGGCCTATCTAGCAGAGGGGTGCCATTTGTGATTCTTTGAGAAGATTGATTAAAGTGATGGCTAAAAATTTGGAACTGAGGACTAAAAACAACATTGAGTTTGAAGCACTATTTATGGGATTATAATTGATTAAATCTTGCAACCTCAATGGTTGTCACCCTCTATATAAGGAACATATATTTGACAAATCTGAGGAAAATGAATATATTAAAGGAGGCTCTAGATATATTAGATAGTATAACTACATTGTCACAGAGGAGTTTTGGAAGTTTTTTGTTATAATACCTATATAATGATATAGGTCTATGGTTGGGGCATTTTGTAACAAGTACTATGGTATATGTTTTAGATGATCGAGTTTGATGTGTTATAGGGAGTTATGTATGTATGTGTAAGGCCCCGCCTTGTGTGAAACTAATATAACCCTAATCTCTAAGGTGTAATATATTGGTTGATGGTTAGGTAGAACAAAATTGATAAATGAAGTAACTAGGATTGCCACGTTGAGATATCTTGGGCTATATAGGTAAGCCCTAAGGAAATTACCCCTCTTTATCTAAGCATTGATGCATGGATATGATCAAGTAGCAAAGGAGTTTAATGATGTTCCAAGGATTGACATTAATAGGATAATTTATAAATCTTATATCGTAGTGCATGTTTTATAATCCAGTATGGTCACCTAGCTTAAATAATAGTGTGATGAATCCATAAACACCCCAAGGTATCTTGTAAACTTAAGATAAACAAATATGTAGTTTGGAAGGAGGAATAACAACTAAGTAGCTTAACTAAAGTGTACACACATTAATATGAAATGGATTATGAATCTTGAAACACATGTGCAAACCCTATGGTATGGACCTAACATTAACATTAGTCAAATTCAACAGACTTGATACTTGATGATATTTTATATGATTAAGATAATTGATATGTTCGATTAGTAAACAATATTAATCATGATTGTACGAATAGGAGTAGAGAATTTGAATATATTCAAGATTACAATCTCATGTGTTCAAAAGTAAAATTGATAAAGTGATAAAAGATAAATTTGCAATGAAAGGATAACCTAAGAATATTTAGATGATTAATCAAATTAATTAATGTTCTATAAAAGGATGATTAAAATAAATGTGTCTCATGATGTTTTCTTAATTATGAAGTTTGATAAATATGGGCTATATAGTAAGGTGGTTAGATAAGCTTTATCATTGTATGCTTGAACATTTTTATATGCAAAAGGGTAAATTGAGAATGCAATGTTACATAAAGTGAAATGAAATGAGAATTTGGAATAATTTGATGATTACTTGGAATTAAGTAATGCTATTTGTATTCCTCTTATATGAATTAAAGGAAATATGCCTTGTGAAATCAAGAAGCTATGAATCTTGCAAATTAAGTTTAATTGGAAATAAGATATATTGATAAATGATAATATCACGAATAGTTTGTTATTAGAATTGAGTTGTGAATATATGCACATGTGATTGTTTAATTATGTTGCTTCGGCTATGATGATTATTGAACATATTAACATGTGGCATTGAGTGTGCAAGTATAATTTCATGGCCTATGGAATTTGAGATCTCTCAGGAACCCAATGTGATTAAACCATGAAACCAAGGCCATAGTCCATATGGAGGGACTATAGTCTCATTTGTGATGTGATTAATTTTGTAATATTAATTGTGAATGTGTTTTTCTAATTTTTATTTAAGTTCACGTGGTCCTAAGATGTGAGTTGGCATCTTAGGTGGCAAATTTTAGATGTCTTCTTTTATGAGATTTTTGAGGGTCTTTAAAAGATTATTTTTAATTGTTTCCTTAGTTTTTGGTACCCTAGGGTAAGTTCCTATGGGTATGGGGTTCATTTACACCCCAAACTTGGTTAAGGGCCTTGATTTGACTAAGAGGAGTGACAAAAATAAAATCTTGGGATGAAGAAAAGACAACTTGTCTTGTCTCACTCTCATTCCCCTAGGGTCATTTATGAACTTGGGGAAGTCCACAAATGATTCACATGTGTGAGCATCATTTGTAAGAGATTGTGGTAAGAGAGTTGAAGTACACTCCCCATCTCTCAAAAAGGTCTCACATGTGTGAGCACTTGTGGGAGAGTGTGCTTGAGGGAGGAATGAGAGAGTGACAAACATCACTCCCTCATTCATGGAACTCAAATTAGGGTTTCTTATTTACCCCCATTTGAGAATGAGAAAAAGGGGAGATTTTGGAAGGAGAGCACTCTTTTCTAGTTTTTTTTTAGAGTTTTATCTTGTGGTTTTGAGGAGATTTTTTTGAAGGAGAATTTTCTTTCATCTTGTTTTTGGGTTTGAAAAGAAGTTTTTACTTGTGGATTTTGAGGAGTTCTTGGATTGGCTTGGAAAATGGTTTGGAAGGAGTTGGAGTTGAAGATTCTCAACTCATTTTCTTCACTGTTTGAAAAACTCAAAGAGGGTGGCTTCTTGGCATTTTGTTTTAATTTTGCAAGGCATGTGAAAGTGATTTTAAAATTATGGGTGTTGTTTCATTCTTGAGATTTTATGTTTTCATGTTGGTTCATGTTGTGGATAAGGGATGGGATGCTAGGGATAAACTCACCCTTATGGGCTAAGCATCCCTAGTTTATGTGTATAAAAAAAGTGGGGTTATAAGGGTTATGTGTAACTTATGAGATTATGTTCTGGTTGTGATGGGAAAATGGATTAATGGTTAAATATGTGTTTATTTTTATGTTGGAATGGTTTGTAGCATTTGCAAATGGTTGTATCTATGTAACTCAGTTCTTAGGGAGATCTCCTAGCTTAGGGTTAACCTATGAGTAGGTCAACAATTGGGAGGTGAGCATCTCATAGCCATTGAAATATTTTGTGTTATTTTGTAGGTGTGAAGGACTTGGGGGAAGCAAGCTACAATGTAAATATGGAACCTTTTGTATTGAGTTGTAAATGTTTTTATTAAAAATATCAAGTGGAAGCTTGTATTAATTAGGTGCGAAAAGTTGGGTGAGAACTAAAAAAGGTAATGTTTAAGAGCATATTCCTTGTAGTAATAGGAGATGGAGAGACATTGTAAATAATGAGTTATTGTTTGGGCATATTTATTGTATTAGTCATTTATGTCTACTTGCAAAGAAAGGAACATACATCTATGTTGTTAAAAGTTTCTAAAGTATGGTTCACTTCAACTACACATATACAGCAATTCTATTGTTTATGTTCTATTTCTAATAGAAATTAAATTGGAAGAATCTTAAAATAAATGATGAATTGAGATAATAGGGTCTACATTTAAAAGGGTATTTTTAAGTGGTATCTATTTTCCTATTATGTTAAACAAAAAAAAAAGACAAAATTATATTCAAGAAATATATACATTTTCAAATATGAGATCATATTAATGGAGAAGTGATTTATTGTTTTGGTGTTGAAAATTGTGTAGGGTATATTAATGATTGAAAATTATCACAAATAATAGGAGCCTGAAAGGTTAACCTTGCATGCTTGGTTTGCAGGCTTATTTCAATGTGAAGGTGATAATAATGAAGGAACATGAGATTGATATTGATATTTTGTAAAACTGCCTAGAAGGAAAGAGAAGGTACTATTGTATAATTTGTATTTCCCTCTTAATAGGAGGATTTGTGAGAAAATTATTTCATACGAAGTAAGAGAAACAGTTTCATCAAAACTATAGAATAAGAGTTAACTTCAAACAACAATACAATATCATGTGGAAACTATGTCCTAGAGCACTAGTGACTTCTAGGAGGAAATCAAAACTAAGGGGAGGGGGATGTAAGCCTTTGCCTTGTGTGAAACTAATATAACCCTAATCTCTAAGGTGCAATATATTAATTGATGGTTAGATAGAACAAAATTGATAAATGAAGTAACTAGGATTGTCACATTGAGATATCTTGGGCTATATATGTAAACCCTAAGGAAATTACCCCTCTTTATCTAAGTGTTGATGCATGAATATGATCAAGTAGCAAAGAAGTTTTAATGACGTACCAATCATTGACATTAGTAGGAGAATTGATAAATCGTATATTGTATTGCATGTTTTATGATCCAATATGGTCACCTAGCTTAAATAATAGTGTGATGAATCCATAAACACCCCAAGGTATCTTGTAAACTTAAGATAAACAAGTATGTAGTTTGGAAGGTGGAATAACAACTAACTATCTTAACTAAAATGTACACACATAAATATGAAATGGATTGTGAATCTTGAAACGCGTGTGCAAACCCTATGGTATAGACCTATCATTAACATTAGTCAAATTCAGTGGACTTGATACTTGATGATTCTTCACATGATTAAGATAATTGAAAAGTTTGATTATTAAACAACATAGATCATGATTATATGCATAGGAGTAGAGAATTTGAACATGTTCTTACAATTTCATGTGTTCAAAATTAAAATTGATAAAGTGATAAAAGATAAATTTGCAATGAAAGGATAACCTAGAATGTTTAGATGATTAATCAGATTAAATGATGTTCTATAATAGGATGATTAAAAGAAATGTGTCTCATGATGATTTATTAATTATGAAGCTTGATAAATATGGGCTATATAATAAGGTGGTTAGATATGCTTTATCATTATATGTTTGAACATTTTTATATGTAAAAGGGTAAAATTGAGAATGCAATGTTAAGGTAAAGTGAAATGAAATGAGAATTTGGAATAATTAGACGATTACTTGGAATTAAGTAATGCCATTTGTATTCCTCTTATATGAATTAAAGGAAATATGCCCTATGAAATCAAGAAGCTATGAATCTTGAAAATTAAGTTTAACTGGAAATAAGATAGATTGATAAATGGTAATATCACAAATAGTTTGTTATTAGAATTGAGTTGTGAATATATGCACATGTGATTGTTTAATTATGTTGCTTTGGCTATGATGATTATTGAACATATTGACATGTGGAATTGAGTGTCTAGTATAATTCCATAGCCTATGGAATCATAGATCTCTTAAGAACCCAATGTGGTTAAATTGTGGAACCAGGACCATAGTCCATATGGAGGGACAATAGTCGAGCGTTTGTGATGTGATTAATTTTTTTTAATGTTAATTGTGAATGTGTGTTTTTTATTTTTATTTAAGTTCATGTGATCCTAGGACATGATTTGGCTAGGTGGCAAATTTCGGATGCCTTCTTTTATGTGATTTTTGAGGGTCTTTAAAAGCTTGTTTTTAATTGTTTCCTTAGTTTTTGGTACCCTAGGGTAAGTACCTATGGGTATGGGGTTCATTTACATCCCAAACTTGGTCAAGGGCATTTATTTGACCCCACTTAAGAGGAATGGCAAAAACCAAATCTTGGGATGAGGAAAAGATGACTTGTCTCACTTCCATTCCCCTAAGTTCATTTATATACTTGGGGAAGCCCACAAAATACTTACATGTGTGAGCCTCCTTTGTAAGAGATTATGGAAAGAGTGTCCAAGTACACTCCCATCTCCCAAAAATGTCTTACACATGTGTGAGCACTTGTGGGAGAGTATGCTTGAGAGAGGAATGAGAGAGTGACAAATGTCACTCCCTTAATCATGGAACTCAAATTAGGGTTTCTTATTTACTCCCATTTGAGAATGAGAAAAATGGGAGATTTTGGAGGGAGAACATTCTTTTTTGGTTTTTTTTAAAGTTTTCTCTTGTGGTTTTGGGGAGGAGATTTTTTTGAAGGAGGATTTTTCTTTCATCTTTTTTTTTGGGTTTTGAAAATAAGTTTTTACTTGTGGATTTTGAGGAGTTCTTGAATTGGCTTGGAAAAAGGTTTGGAAGAAGGAGTTGGAGACTCCAACTCATTTTCTTCATTGTCTATAGAATTAGGGTCAGACAATACCATTGACTCCCACATCTTCAACTCTTAGAAATGATTGTCTTCTCATGGAATGTAAGGGGCTTGAACAATGTCCCTAGACAAAAATTTGTTTGGGAGTTGATTAGGACTCATTTATCGGATATTATATTTTTTTAGGAGACAAAGTTGTCTATGGAAAGGATGTATAACTTGGCTCCCAAGTTGTGGTGGAGTAGCCAATGTCAGTGTACTAGGGCTTAGGGTAATTCTGGAGGGGTAGCTTGCCTTTGGAACCTGCTAATGGTTACCCCTCTCTAGTGGATTTTGAGCAAATTCTCAATCTTTGGGGTCGCCACTAGTTTTGAAACTGAAGAGATTAATTTTATCTCCAATGTTTATGCTCCAGTAGATATTCTTGGTAAAACCAACTCTTGACCCATATTTGGTAAATTTAGTCATTGACCCCATTATATTCATGGTCCTGGTTGGGGACTTTAATGTCATTATCAATTTAGATGAAAAGAGGGGAGGTGTTTAGAGGCTCGATCCTTCATCTATGCAGCTAAAGGATATCATTGTCTCCATGAATGTGGTGGATATTAATTCGAGCAGTGGTTTGTTTTCTTGGAATAATAGATGTGGTAAGGATATCTTGGAGAGGTTGGATAGGTTTTTTGTGTCTGGTTTTTGGATTGGCAACAACTAGACTATCAACTTTGAGATTTTAGTGTGGTGGGGTTCAAACCATTGGCCTATCAAACTCTCAGCTAATTTGATGGGAGCCATGAAGAACTCGTCCTTTAAGTTTCACCTTATGTGGCTTTGACATCCCCTATTATAGGAGCTTATGGTTGACTAGTGGAGTAGAAGTAGACCACCTCATGGCACAATTTTGTATTGTTTTCTGAAAAGATTACAATTTGTGAAGTATCAACTCAAGAATAGGAATAGGAAATTTTTTGGTAATATCTTTATGGCCAAGGAAAATGCTTTGTCTTGCTTGGATGATATTACTCGATAGATTAGAGACCATGCTCTTATAGAGGAGTCCCTTAAGAATTAATTCATCACCTTGAAAGAGCTTGAGGAATGGGAGCTTCAAGAAGAATTTTGTTGGAAACAAAAAGCTTGGATTGGGTGGCTTCAAAAAGGAGACAAAAATACGTCTTTCTTCTTTAACTTTATCAAGGCTAGAAGGCATGTAAACAATATTTATGCTCTTGTGTCTTCCTAGGGACTCTAATTATCTTATTTTCATGATATCTCTAAGGAGGCTACTCAGTATTACTCTTCGCTTTTCAATGAAGACTCGCCTCCTACAATGGAGGAGGAAAACCTTATTTTGGATTGCATCCCTTCTTTGGTGTCTATGAAAATGAACAAGATGCTTACACACCCCATTTCCTTAGATGAATTGGATGAGGTTGTGTTTCAAATAAAGAAAGGGAAAGCCCCTAGTCCTGATGGCTTCTTAGTGGAATTCTTTCAAGAATTTTGGGAGATCCTAAAATTTGATTTATTGGAGGTTGTTCAAGAATCCTAGAGGACCATGTAGATGTTGAGAGTAATGAATTCTACAGTCCTGGTTCTTATTCCTAAAAGGGAAGGAGCTAATTCATTGAACTTGTTTAGACACATAGCTCTCTGCAATGTGGCTTACAAGATTATTTTGAAGCTGATTACAGAAAGACTTGCATCATGGCTCAACAAGCTCATTTCTAAGGAGAACGTTATGTTTATCAAACTTGACATGGATAAAGCTTATGATTAGGTCAAATGGTCATTTCTTCAAAAAAATCTTCTATATTTTGGTTTTGGGGTAGAATGGGTTGATTGGGTAATGAGTTGTGCAAATTCAACATCCTATTTGATCCTTATCAATGGTGAGCCTTCTACTTTGTTTGATGCTTCCTATGGGCTCTGATGAGGTCACCCTCTATCACCCTATTTATTTATCATTGTGGTTGAAGGTTTAGGTAGATTCAGTAAGCATCAGGTGCATCAAGGTTGCATTCAAGGATGTGGGTAGGGCAATGGTTTGCCTCCTCAATCCCATTTACAATGTGTGGATGACACAACTTTGTTGGGAGTGGCTAAAATCAAGGAGGCAACTGCCATCAAAGGGTGTTAGACATCTACCTTTTGGTCTCGAGACAACAAATCAATGAGGAAAAATCCTCTATCTTTTTCTTTAACACGCATCATCTAATTCAATTGGATTGCTTAGATTCTCATATTCTAAGTAGGGGAACTCCCTTTGGTGTATCTTGGTATTTCCCTCTCTATTGGTCCCCTGCCTAGGGGGAATTGGTAAAAGGTGTTGGATAAGTTCCAAGAGAAGGTCAACCATTGGAACCCCCAGGTGGCTTTCTTTTATTGGGAAAGTTTTGCTCTTGAAATATGTGGTCCAAGCCCTCCCCATTTGCAAGTGTATGGTCTAGGTGGCTCCTATAAGTTTCATTAAGGAGTTAGATACTCTCCCAAGGAAATTCCTATGGGTTGGTAACTTAGTTGCACCAAAGTGGAGCTTAGTTAAGTGGGAAACTATATGTAGGCTGAAATAAGAAGGGGGTATTGGGCTACGATAAGATAACCTCTTTGGGCAAGCTCTGGCGGCTAAGCTCTATTGACATTGGCCCACCAACCAAAATTAGGCTTGGGCCAAGATTCTCACCTCCAAGTATCTGAGGGGTGCTACGAACAAGGATGTTCCTAGGATTGGATTGAGTGGGAAAGGGACTATGATTTGGGACACTTTTAAAAGAGGTGCCAAATTAATTAAGCAGGGTTTGTTTTGGATTTGTAACAGGAGTTTTGATGTCCTTTTCTAGTTTGATTCTTGAGATGAATTTCCCCTAATTGTGTCTATGTATCCCAATTATCAAGACCTCTGCCAAAGCTTCTTAGAGGCTAGGTGGTCTCAGGTTGAGGACTTCAAATGTGTTCATAGCTTGGGGTAGGTGGAGAGGTGTAATTGGAAGGACCCGGTGGAATGGCCTCTTGGGGGATTTGATGTGATCAGGAAGAATTAAAAAGGATTTTGTTTGGCAGAGTTTGCAGCTCCTTGAGAGGGAGTGATACTCTGGCTTGGGGTCTTGCTCCTAGGGGGATGTACTTTGTGGCCTCTAGGTATTAGGAGTTGAATAATCATAAATATGGAGGGGCTAAGGTTTTGTGGTGGAAAAATGTATGGAATAAGTTTGCTTGGCCCATATGCAACTTCTTTTTGTGGTTGGTTGCTTGGAATAGGTGCCTCACCTAGGATAACCTTTGGAAGAGGGGTTTTCAAGGACCATCAATGTGTGTCCTATGTGGTAATAGTGAGGCATCCTCTTCCCATTTTTTTTTTCAGTGCACCCTTTCTAGAGACATCTGGAACTTATGGTGGGAAGTCTAGAAGTAGGCTTGTGTTCATTTTCTATTTTTTATTGAATTTTGGAGAAGTTTGGTGAGGCCTCTGACTAAGCATTTCTTTCTTCATGTGGCATGGAGCATTGGGCCTTCATGCATCCTTTGGCATATTTGGTTGGAAAGGAATCAAAGAATATTTCAAGGGTAGAATCAAGTAGTTCAACAGATATAGTAGAGAATTTTAGGCATGATTCAAGAGATGGTGATTGCCAAATGTAATCTATCTATCCCTTTGGAAAATGGAGAGGCATAGGTGATGAAAGGTTTGGGTTTGTTTGGTAGTGGTATGGTTCACTCTTTGAGGAGGGGAGGTCATCTTTCCAAAAAGAAAACCCATAGAGTTGGGAGACATGGACTTCGCCCCCTTTGGGTGTTTTAAAAATCAATATGAATGGCTCTTCCAAGGGAAATCCTGGGCACACTAGTATTGGAGGAGTGGGGAGGGACAATACTTGGGCTGTGCTTTTCCTCTTCTCCATTTATAAGGGTCAACATTCTAACAACCTCATGGAAGGTCTTGCTATACGTAGCTCTTGAAAAATCTCGTGTTCTTGGGTGGCATAAGATTGTCTATGAATCAAATTGTCATATCCTAGTTAATATGTTGAATGAGCAGAGATTGGAAGGTGTTAACTCATAGTTGGTGGCGGTGGTTCGACATATTCTTTACCTGAGTACATCTCTGGATTTTGTTTCCTTCATCCATATTCCATAGGAGTGGAACAACGTTGTTGACTATTTGGCTAAATGAGTGTCATATCCCTTTTTTGAATTTTCTAAAAATAGCTAATTACTATTTTTAGTAAGCCAGTAACCCAAAAATAGTAAGTCAGGACTTATGAATAGACCAGAAAAGTTTATATTTCAAATTGATTGGGACAAACCTGATTTAATGATAAATATTAAATATTGTTGCAAGGTTGTTAATTTCTCCAAGCTGGCATGGGTTTTGGGAGGAGCAAAATTGACTTTTAAGAAGGCATCTTGTGGTGGAAAATAGGTTTGGACATGTGGCAGATTTTGGAAGAGAAAATTAGGTGATGGAAAAATGACAAAATGGAGTTACAAATCTTTGCATGCAAGATTACTCTCTTCCTTTGGTCGTGACTTTGGGTCTCCCAACTTGGAAATTGAATATTCTCTAATAAAACACAAATTTGGATTCATTTTGGCATTATTCACTTTGTTATTTTCTGAAAAATGGTTGCTTTCTCTTCAACGCTGATAAACCTATGAAGACAGTTCTTCAAGGTTGATAAGCCATGGAGGAAAAAGTCTCAATAGCAATGATTCCAAGGGTCTATTGGTACAATTTCATCTAGAGATTTCCAGTGTGCTGAAAGGTTTCAGATTTCTTTGTTTTCCAACAGTTTTGAGAAGATTGTCAGGATTATTTGTGATGTTTGTTTTAGATTTTGGATTTCATTTGCTATAGCTTTTGCTAATAGATTTGTGGCTGTAAATTTCTGATATTTTATATTTAAAACCGATGTTTTTTCATTTGGTAAATATTTTATGTGTTGGGTGAGTTAAATCATTAAAAAGTAGTGTTGTTCGACAGTGCCTTCAGAACATATTTTGGCTTCAAATTTGGGGTAATATTTACAAGAGTCTTTTGGAAGCCTTGAGGCCATGGATTTTTTTTTATTTAATATGTTTCCATGATATTTTTTCATCAATAAATTCTTCTTGAAGTTTGGTGAGTTTATTCAAAAGTTTGTGAGCTTGCAGTTTATTATAGGCTTCATTTTTGGCTCACTATTTGGGGTTTATTTGTAGCATAAGCTTTTGGTTGATTATATCATATTTGAGGCCATGGGTTTGGTGCAAATAACACTTATTTTTCCTCCATTTACCTTCACCTTAAGTCTGGTGAGTTATTTATGAAGTTTGGGTGAAGTTTGTGCAATCGGGTGCATGATCTGTGAGATTTATTTAATGAAACTTCTAATGAATTTTTAGTTTCATTTGGGTAAGTTGATTCTAGAGGGTTAGATTAATTAAATTAATTTCTTAGAATGTCCTTTGCTGCAATTTGATTAAATTATCAAATCAATTTAATATGGGACATTACAATGAGCTTTTGAACATATGGGGGATTGGAGAGTGGAAGAGTGGGAGAATTTGTCCTAGGATCATTCGCAAAGTTTAAATAGGCTAGTTTTTTAGGACAGTGATGGATAATGGACTCCAACACTTGGGGTTGAAACATTTTGGTTCTTCCAAAGAGGGAGTTTTCTAATGTTTGGTTGGGTTGTTTTCTAGACCCAACTTGGTCTTTGACTATTTTGTATGATTTCTTCTTGTTGATTTTTAAAAAATTATCTCTTCCTTTTAAAAGAATAAATCCCACCACATGGAAAGAAATCACATGAAACATGTGTACTAAGTTAACTCATAGAAGGAGTAAAAGTGGAAAGGAGATAACAAATTTTAGAATTGAACTTTTGAATTTTTGGGAGTTAGTTCTATTGGCACAAGATCCATCTTGCATCCATAGGATTTACCCAATATAAGGGAAGATAAAATCAAGTTGGGTATTGAATGTTTGAACATGATGGGTAATAATAGGCATGATTAATGTTAAGACACATGGAAATGCGTGTGAATATGGACAAAGTAAGGTTAAATAGGTGGAAATGTGTGAAAAAGTGAATTAGTGAAAGATCAAAAAATAAGTCCAACTTTACACAAGATTGTACCATTTGATATGTAATTGTATTAAGCCATTTTTTCAAAATGAACCCAAAATTAAATAGTGAGAATTGACATATGTATTAATTAATGATACTGCTTGAATGGTTTATGGATTTGATTGTGTAAATATTTTTTGCATCAACGTTTTGGATCACACTCTGTGATCCATCATTAGAATGATTAGAGAGCTCAAGGATGAAATGAAAAAATGAAACTGAAATAGACTTATACAAACAACTTAAGATTGTGAGCACAAATTGTGGAGCATAGACACGATCAATGTACATTGGATTTTGAACAAACAATAAAACGTGGACACATCCATTTATATTGAAAGGAAATAAAATCGTAGAACTCATTTCTAGTATCTCAATATGCTAGAACTGGAAGTAATAGAGAGGAAAAACCACTTATGATATTACTTGTTGTGGATCATGTTACAATAATCAATCTCTCAATTTGATGAAATTCTATGCATTTTATATAATGTTTAGTTATCATATACTCCATATATATATATATAAAATCAATTTATTCATTAATATATTGTTAAAAACACATCATTTAACATACCCATAAATAGGGATTAGTTCCCTATCGAAAGGTTGTGTGGACTGTGGAGTCTTATGTATTAAAAAATTAGTACTAGACTAGAGCAATTAGCCAATTTATGACAAATATAGGGAAGCATCATTGAGAGGATGTGAAGCAAAGTTCTAGCATATTTGTAAGGAACAATTGATTAGAATATTAGAATCTCACCTTTAATGTGTTACAAATGAGTTCCAATAAGTTGCATGTTTTTACAATGCTGACTGGACAAGATATATCAACCATAGAAGCAACAATTTGCAAAAAATCTCGATTAATCCTGATTTTAAAAAAAATTGCAGGCTAGATGATTTTTTCCCCAATATTTTGAAAAAATCGTTGATCTTTTGGTCAACGATTTTTTCCCATTTCAAACTACAAAATTGCCAAAAAAATGTGTTCAAAACTTGCAAAAAAATGCGAATAAAATCACACTGATTTTCGTGTGAAAAAAACCATGAGACCATAGCTTGTTTCTTACTATTATGCTTTGATAGATTTTTTTCAAGCATCCATATCTTGTTCAAAAACACTTGTTTTAGGCTTTTAGCCATAGCAGCAAAGCAGTGAACTGTTTGAAAAAATGCCTCAAAGAAATGTGATCTCGTGGTGATGGAATGCCATGACTAATGCCATGGCAAGCAATTTGATATGGATTGTCATGGCATTCCATCACCATGAGACCACATTTCTTTGAGGCAAATTTTCAACCAGTTCACTGCCTTGTCTATGTTATTGCTTACTATTATGCTTTGATAGAGTTCTTCCAAGCATCCATAGCTTGTTTGAAATCACCTGTTTTAGGCTTTTAGCCATAGTAGCAACACAGTGAATTGTTTGATCAAATGCTTTGGTAGACATGTATGAAAAATGTGGTAGCATAGATAAGGCAGTGAACTTTTGAAAAAATGCCTCAAAGAAATGTGGTCTCATGGTTATGGAATGCTATGACGAATGCCATGACAAGCGAATTGCTATGGATTGTCATGGCCTTCCATCATCGTGAGACCATATTTCTTTGAGGCATTTTTTAACGAGTTCATTAGCTTGTCTATGCTATTGCTTACTATTATGCTTTGATAGATTTTTTCCAAGCATCCATAGCTTTTTCAAAAACACTTGTTTTAGGCTTTTAGCCATAGCAGCAATAGAATGAACTGTTTGATAAAATGCTTTGGTAGACATGTATGAAAAATGTGGTAGCATAGACAAGGCAATAGACTGTTTGAAAAAATGCCTCAAAGAAATGTGGTCTCATGGTGATGGAATGCCATGACAATCCATATCAATTTGTTTATCATGGCATTTCATCACCATCATGGCATTCCATCACTGTGAGACAACATTTCTTTGAGGCATTTTTTCAAACAGTTCATTGCCTTGTCTATGTTATTGCTTACTATTACGCTTTGATAGATTTTTTCCAAGCATCCATAGCTTGTTCGAAAGCACCTGTTTTAGGCTTTGAAACATAGTAGCAAGGTAGTGAACAGTTTGATAAAATGCTTTGGCAAACATGTATGGAAAATGTGGTAGCATGGACAAGGCAATGAACTGTTTGAAAAAATGCCTCAAAGAAATGTCGTCTCATGGTGATGGAATGCCATGACAAGCACATTGAGACCACATTTCTTTAAGGCATTTTTTGAACACTTCACTGCTATTGCTTACTATTATTCTTTGATAGATTTTTTCCTAGCATCCATAGCTTGTTCAAAAGAACATGTTTTAGGCTTTTATCCATAGCAACAAGGTAGTGAACTATTTGATAAAATGCTTTGGTAGACATGTATGACAAATGTGGTAGCATAAACAAAGCAGTGAATTGTTTGAAAAAATGCCTCAAAGAAACGTGGTCTCATGATGATGGAATGCCATGACAATTGATAGCAATTTGCTTGTCATGGCATTCCATCACCATGAGACCACATTTCTTTGAGGCAATTTTTCAAACAATTCATTGCCTTGTCTATGTTATTGCTTACTATTATGCTTTGATAGATTTTTTCCAAGCATCCATAACTTGTTCAAAAGCATTGTTTTAGGCTTTTAGCCATAGTAGCAAGGCAATGAACTATTTGATAAAATGCTTTGGTAGACATGTATGAAAAATGTGGTAGCATAGACAAGGTAGTGAACTGTTTGAAAAAATTTCAAAAAGAAATGTGGTCTCATGGTGATGGAATGCCATGGCAAATTGCTTGATTGCCATGGCATTCCATCACCACGAGACCACATTTCTTTGAGGCATTTTTTCAAACAGTTCACTGCCTTATCCATAGCTTGCTTATGGATTGTCATGGCATTCCATCACCATGGGACCACATTTCATTGATGCATTTTTTCAAACAATTCACTACCATGTCTATGGCTTGTCATGGCATTCCATCACCATGAGACCACATTTCTTTGAGGTATTTTTTCAAATAGCTCATTACCTTGTCTATGGTATCACATTTTTCATACATGTCTACCAAAGCATTTTATCAAACAGTTCGCTGCCTTGCTACTATGGCTAAAAGCCTAAAACAGGTGCTTTCAAACAAGCTATGGATGCTTGGAAAAAATCTAACAAAGCATAAGAGTAAGCAATAGCATAGACAAGGCAGTGAACTGTTTGTAAAAATGCCTCAAAGAAATGTGGTCTCATGGTGATGGAATGCCATGACAAGCAAAACTTTTAGCCATAGCAGCAAGGCAAAAAACTGTTTGATAAAATGCTTTGGTAAACATGTATGAAAAATGTGGTAGCATAGACAAGGCAATGAATTGTTTGAAAAAATGCCTCAAAGAATGTGGTCTCTGGAATGCCTGACAAAGAAATGCAATTGGCAGTCGCTCCTAGTTATTAGTTATGCAATGTGAAGTAATTGCACAACTGCTTAGGTTGACTTTGTAAAAACTATATTGTAATTGAAATTTTGTCATCTATCAACATCTAGTTATTAGTTATGCAATGTGAAGTAATGCTTTGAGTTTGAAAGATGTGCAATGCAATATAATCAATGATATGAATATAAACTACAAAAATCTATTTTTTAGAATTCATTAGTTAAACTCTTTATTTTATTTGCTCTCTATATCTCTATGCTATGAAAATGCCTTACAATTTTAAAAAAATAATTTTTTCTCTTGTTCTACAATTTTTTACCTTTTTAAATCCCATTTTTCCCATTTTTAAAAAAAATCTTATACTTTTAGTTTTGTCAAATTTCTCCCCGAAAGATTTTTGCTGCTATGATATCAACAATAAAAGGCCATCAGACGGCTATAATTTCTTGTTGTAGTGACTGAAAAGCAGCAAAAGCTGGAACTGAATATCTTCCAGGATCAAAGCATCAAAACAGTCAGTATGGCGAAAACATCTTTTCACAAATTTTCGAGAGAAATCCATCAAACCAGTGTGTTAGATTGTGATGATCAAAGTTGTATTACTAGATTCAAGAACCCCACGATCTATAATAGGACCAACCATGTAGATTTCCAATATCACTATTAAAAAAATAAAGTAGCTCAAAAAGAAGTGGAAGTTCTGTACTTGAGAGAATATGATATCAGATATTCTAACAAATGCTTTCCTGCATACTAGTTTTCAATATTACAGAGAGATAGGTAAGTGCAGAAAAAGTCTTTGTGGTACATACAAGCTCAGTGGGATGTTGATAAATACCCTGCATCCAGTTCTGTATTTTAGGTCCAGTAGTTTGCCACATGCCCAAATAACTGTCCATATGGGTGGATATCCAAGTTAGCCAAGTACATTTCCGATATGACTATTTAACAGAGAGTAGCATGAAAAGAAGTGTTAGTTTTGTACATTGAAGTGTATGATAGAACATTTCTAACTAAAGCTTTACCTTGTACACAATTTCACTTTTGTAGAGTTTAAAAAAGTTTTGTTTGTTGTAAGGTAATTTTTGGTGAAGTTGAATGATTTAGAAAGAGTTTATTAAAGATTAAGTCTTGTTTATTATAAAAGTTCGGTATTTTGAAAGGATAAGATTGGGATTGTATCTTGCACAAATTTAATAGAATGAATATCTCTTAAACCATTACTCTATACCAAAAGAAATAATAATTCGTGCACCTGATACAAAACTGCAAAAATGATATTGTTAGATGTTTCGAAACTTTGTTGTCTTACAAGCTAAATTGGTTAGCCTGCATCCATTAGGTGTGGATGTTCCGTAAGTAGTCGGCATAGTTGCATAGTTGACCACACGGATACATCTCCAAGCTGACAAGAAGTTAGGAAAATTTCAATAGCTCCTATAAATGGATGAAAATTTTTATCAACTTTGAAATGGAACTGGATTTTTTCAGTTTCCTCCTCCAATTTCATGTTTTCAATGCTTTATTACTCTATTTATTATGCATGTAAAATACACAAATCTTCCAACATCTTTAAACGCACTAGGTTTGGCTTTTTAGTTTTTTAAGCCTATTTTTGTCCCCTATTTCTACCATTACATATTCCATTTACCCAGCTTGTCTTTACAGAACTTCACCAATGACTGAAGAGAAGCCCTATTTCTAGCATTATTTCATGCAAAAGCTCAAGAAGTCCCTAAGTCTTAGGATGGATGACTTCCCATCAAATTCTTTCACTTTTTCCTCGCCAAGCAGATCGTTGCATACTTTTAAGGATTCCATAACATAAAAATTATAAGGAATAAGAAGATTCTTACATAATTTTCCTTCACTTTTTACTGAACAAGCACATTGCTACATACTTTGAAGGATTATAGAACATAAAAATTGAAGGGCTAAGAAGATTATACAAAGGAGCAGACAGCCTTCAAGAAGAGGAGAAAAATATTTCACATGCCCAGGGAAAGAGAGCATTACTAGAAAATGTAAAGCTAGACGGTTGTCTTTTAGGTTAGCACCAAGCCAGACGCCAGTCTGGCATATGAGAACCCTCTTGTGGGCGCACTACAAGGGTTTTACTTTTCTTTCCATTTGCCTTACATGTTTATGATTACTGCCCCTGGGTTTTGATCTTATGTCTATGTTGGGGAATAAATTTGTAAACTGAACTCTATCAATACCTGTATCAATCCTCCTGTACAATTGTATGAGGACACCTATCTATTATTGTAGTATGGAAGTGTATACCAAGTGCACATCTGAGAAAGCAGGATTAGATAAATATGTACCGCTGATTATTCTCTGTAAGATCTTGATATTTCCTAACTAATTAGAATTATAACCAACTCCCCAGAAGATCGTTTTAAAATTTTGGTGAGTTGTGGAATTGCCTTATGTCTATAGAAGTAATGGAAAAAAAAAAAAACAAGGCAAAAGAGATTGAAAAACAGAGAAATGATAGACTAAGCATAGATGGGCTTACAGGTTAGTTTGAATGCATGCAGATTTTTTGAAGAAACAGGTTAAACAAGTAAGAATCAGGCTCAAGCCCTGTCTGTGCTTATTCTGACCAACAAGTTCAGTCCCCCGCTCGGCTGTGTAGAATCGAAGATTGGTCCTACAGTCCCAAGGATATAGACTAAATATTGTCTGCGCACCCCCAACAGATTATCAAAATCCTACAGAAGCAGAAAGGTGCTTTGGACATGTCATATTTGATAAAAAATATCGTAACAAATTAAACAATCATTTTTTTATTCGCTAAACTGCCTAAGCAGCTAATTTCTAAATAGAGAAAGACTGTCAAGAGAACAAAATAAC
Source organism: Sequoia sempervirens (assembly GCA_007258455.2). Lineage (NCBI taxonomy): Eukaryota > Viridiplantae > Streptophyta > Pinopsida > Cupressales > Cupressaceae > Sequoia > Sequoia sempervirens. Next base: position 112,375,863 of record VDFB02179234.1, on the reverse strand, counting down.
TGCGAGATTTTTGCTTTGCCCCCTGCAAAGCCGACATTATTTCTTTTTACTTGTGCCGGAAAAGAGGCCTCTGAGAAACTTGATTGACTTGGTGACAGGGGAGTTAAGTGCAATTGAATTGTAAAGGGCGTTCTCAAGCTCACTTGCACCTGGTCTTTTTTGGAAGCTTGAAACCCACTTGTATTTGCCTTCCTCTTTAATAAAAATGAGCCATGGCTTGCTTTTGGAAGCACCACTTTTGGCATATCTGAAAACTGCCCCTTCTGTCTTACTGAAGAACCCCTGGATTGCCAAAGCAGTGAATGAATAAACAGTCTCAAAGGACGACAAAAACCTATTTATGTCCTCTTCTTCTTCCTCTTCTGTAGACCAATTAGGATTGAAGAGAACCACAGGACATGGCGCAGCCTCCTTGGATAAAGACTCCATGGAAGACCATTGTGAAATCCCTGAACCCACAAAGAACACAACATCTGAACCCTCAACAAATGCCATTCCTTTTTCTGGATCCGAAAGGTCCAAGCTTCTTACATATTCGAGTCTTTTGAAGGCCTCGCTGCCCAAATCTGCCATGGAAGAATCTGACCAAAATACTGCAACTCTTGTGGGTTGCCCTTTCCTTTTAAATGAAAGCCCACCAAGAATATCGGCAACCAGAGAGGTGAGAGCAGAAGGAGAATCCTCTATAATGGGTATTTCTACTCGAAGTTTGACCTGTCTCAGTTTTCTCTGCTTCACAGAAGAAGACCCCAGATTCTTCAAGGGCTTCTCCAAAAGAGTGTAGAGACATTCCTTTACTTGTTTAACTGCCTCTTCCTTGCTGGAAGGGGGTGTATTCAACTCTACTCTCTCATTGCCTATCAGTTTACTATTCACACACAGAGCTCTCAAATTCTTACCAGAAAGAGATAAGCAAGGATAACAAAGTGGGTGTTGTTGGAGCAACTTACTACCTTGATACCGTGTGCTGCAAACCCATGAGATGGTGCAAGGACTGGATATTGCAAAACTCTGTGACGGCAATCTCATATCAAAAACAAGGTGAGCCATCGTAGCTCATACCATCAATTCCAATATCATCAGCCCCCAAAAACTCCCTTAAAACGCAAACATAACCGAGATTCTTTCCATTATACAATAATGCATCTCCAGTAGCCTCTTAAAAGATTTGCTAGCAGAACATATACTCTCCTTGCTCATAAGGTTGCTCTGGGGTTTCTATGGATCTTATCCTCGCTTCATATCCAAAGTGCTGTATACAATCTATGCTATCGGTAGTCGGTACCATAATATTTTACTTCCAAAAAAATCCCCATTCCTAGAGGTTTTTAGATAAAAATAAATAAATAAAAATCTCTCAAGAAAAATATTTATTTTGGGTTTATTTTTATTATTATATTTTAATATTTTATATTAAAATTAAAATCTTATATTGATTGGAAAGTTTAGTTACGATATATATTTCAATATATTGTGAGATTTATTTTGATTGATTTGATGCCAAAATGGAAGTAATACTTTTACTAACATAATGGTTAACTAACTATAGATGAATATGTTTACTCATTTAGTCTCTATTCTCTTCTTGTCTAACTAAAACACTCTTTTTGTAATGAGGAGATAATTTTTAAATATTTCACAAAGTTTGGGACCTATAACTCATATAAGTACACTAAAGCTATGCTAATATTTTTCATTGAAGTAGTTGGCAGGTATGCATGCTAAAAAACTCAAATCAAATTATAAATCACAAGATGAAAATTCCACTAAACCATCAAGCACAAGCTATCGCACCAAAAGGAGGAGGGGGTGGATCATCAAGGGGACATAGATTAGCCCAAGAAAAGAGCTTGCTTGAGAAGGGTCTATAACTATCTTAAGCATGATAAATGACAACAGTGGTGAACACACCGAAATGTTGAGAGGGGGAAGCGAGGGATGAATCAATATACACTAAAACTTAAAAATTTCCATTTGCATATTAAATATCAAATCACATTAACTGAAAGAAGAGCAAAAATGAAAACATGCACCACATAAGGACACCAAGAGTTTTATATGGAAAACCCAATAAGGGAAAAACCACGGTGAGAGTTAACTCACAATATACATGAAACTCACTGCTTACAAAAATTACAATGTTGTTTAAGGCTCACTGTCTAAGGACTTGCAGACTAAGGTGCACAACAGTAGGGCAAGATACAAGGACCTACTGAGACTTACTATCTCTGAGCAGGATACATGAAAATTATAATGAAAAACATGAGCATGAACTGCTATAAAGAAGCATCCAACATATGTTGATGTTGCAATCCCTTTTTCGCACAATCACTCCATCATACTGACTTCACACACTTCATATTCAACATACTACTCAATCTCAATTCTTTGTACTTAGTTGCATTCACAAATAAATTTGTTCTTCTATAAATACCCTCCTCAACAAGACAAAACCTTAATTAGGTCAGCTCCAAGATTACTTTTAGATGAAACATATGATACTACATAGGTTGGCTCCAAACATATACATTATGAGGAGAAAATGAGTCACAGATCAACACAAGACATAACAGGACCAAAAAGCATCACAACACATCCCCCAAAGCAATATTAATTAATCAAGATCAACCACATACGAAGGAAACACGATTGTCGGCCCAAACAATGATAACACCACCACAACTACCAATTGTTCAACTTTACACCATCAAGGAGAAATCAAAAGAATCATGTGGACCAAGACGCAAATAATGTAGTCTATGCACAATACCTCTTCAACCATATTCTGAAGTATTTGATCATTAAGTGTTGGCACAAGAAGAGAAACATATGTTCGGTGGAACAATTAAGCATCTAGAACCAATTGTACTAAATTGTCCTTTGAAAACTACACTTGCGGACCACCAAAACATATGATACAATAATATAGTATGCACTTAACATCACTAAATATGTCCACGAAACCATAAGGCCAAAACTTCACTTTCAGAGGAATGCAAAGCATTCCAACATGCCTTCATCAATACTTTACTCTTCCAAAGCACATACCATAACTCTATCTCTTATAACTTTCATTGTAGAAGGTGTAATGACTTGAATTCTTGGATATATAACATAGGTTCACATCTCGACCATCTTATCTTTTGAACTGCAAAACAAAAGCTTACTATACAGAAGGATGTAGACCAAAATACCACGACTTTATCTAAAATATACAATGTGAATGCCTTAGCAAATCTTATGTAACTTATCTCAATGTGCAGAACACCAAAAAGGAATGATATCATTATAGGCATGCAAGAAACATATTGGACCCACCTCTGCATCACACATAGACACCAGACTGGTCACCATTCTACCTCATATTGCACTGATGTCTTGCACTAGCTAATATCTCTATACACCAACTATCTCCAAAGTATTATACAATCTTCAACATATATAATAGACATCAATGGTAACACATCTTAAGTTGACATCAATGACAACACATTTTTCCAACAATCTCCCCTTTTGTCATTGATGGAAACACACATATATCTACAATACTTCTCTCCCCCTTTGACATCAAGGGAAAAGGGCATAATATCTTCTACTCATATTATCCCAAAAAAATGTATGAACTCCCCTTTACTATATGATTTCTTACAAAAATACACTCCCCTCGAGATGGAGATTCCCAAAAATAGATGCTATGTACAAAATATTTTCAACAAAAACCCAAAAAGATGTTGAAATCCTCTGCAAAACTATACAAAGACAAAATTGTCTTATCTATACCTTTGTAACTTCCTTAGATGGTAGAATATTCTTGTAAATTACCTTAAGGTGTGCCAAAGTTGCAATCCAATTTTCTTTTGCTAAGGTGAGAATATGATTTTGGCATTCAAGTTGCATGCATAAGTCGCGAGCCTCATCCACATTGCTTGGAGTCTTCATTTTCTCATCAACTTTTTCTACTTCAACAAGCAACCCAAATAATGAAGCAAGTCTCAAGTTGACTTTTTCACTTAGCTGACTAAACTACTTCTTTATTTTCTCTCTCTAGTCTCGATGCAATGATAACTACACATGAAGATTTTCTAATTGTGCCCTAGTTGATTCGTCCTTATCTTTTGACAAATCATATATCTCTACCAATTGAATAATCTGTGACTGAATGGAGTCAATTTGATCTTTGATATTCTTGGTGGAGTTTGGCCATTTCAAATAGAACTGATATAAAGCAGTAACTTCATTGATACATTACTTGAATGCATTTTTAATTTTTCTTGTAATTTATTGTGTGCACTAGCACATTGGTCAGATGCTTCAACCGTTCTTTTGTCATTTATCTTCCTCAAGGCCTCTTTCTCTGCCTTTTTCTCAATGTGTGAAGAATGATCCTTAAAAGAATCCATCAAAAGCTTCAATTTATGTTTTGGAGGAAGGGAAGAATCTTTGTTTACCTCAGGTAAACCCTCCTGAATGAACTTCACAGCATCATCAATTAATCCACTCTTCTTGACATGTTCTTGTAGAATCTCCCTCCTTACAGAAGCATGTAATATCTCCAAGCTGTAACTTATGAAGGGAAGAAATGTTTGATAATTCAACTTTTCCTTCATGAGAAGGAATTTGCAGAAGTTGGGTTGTCACCACAGGTTGGAACTACATCAACAAAGTCAATAGGTCCTTAAAGAAATCTGATGATGAAGAACCTTGACCTATAGAAGCATCTTGCTTCTTAATTATCTTCTCTTTGCATCCTGAACTATCTTAGGATTATCCTCTCTCATCTTCTCATCATTTCTTGAATTCTTCGGAGGAGGAATGTTATGTTCTTTACTAGAATTAGCATTCTCGGGAGGAGGGACACCCACTACACCTTGATTTATTGTACCTTGTGCACCAATATTCTTTGGAGGAGTAGCCTCCTCATTTTCCTAATCATTTTTCTCTTTCTTTTTTTATCTTCTTCCATCCCCATACTGGAGACTTCTTGTATTTTGTGCACACTGAAGACACCTTCTTCTTCTTGAAGTCTGGAGGTTCCTTGTACTTCTTACTGACCAAATATATTTTTCTCAATTGTATTTTCCGGAAAAGGCGTATTTTTAGTTTCTTGTTCATCTAGAGGCACTTGTGCATTTATTTCAACATTAGTATCATGCATTTTTGGAGGCATTGTGAATCAACATCACCTTCATTTTTCAATTCATTAATGATTTTCTTTGTAGAATCTTCAGTCTCACTCTGGATCTTCCTTTTGAAATCTTCATCCATGCTCATCAACAAATCTATTCTTCTTTTAGTGTGGATCTTTGTTGCTTGTGTCTAGACAATTTTTTGTTTTTCTTCCTTGGAGATAGAGATCCCAGATTTGTCAATTGCTTGTTGTTTCATTTCTTCATCAGCTTTGATAACTTCTTCTCTTCTCTACCACAAAGCCTTAGAAAGGCTATTTGGAGACTTGTCAACAATGTCATTGAAGGGAATGTTTTGCATGAGCATATATTCAATGACACCCTTCTCAATTGTCTTCTTATCTTCTGAAGTTACATTCAGATGTAGCTCCATTATACTATCTAGTAGGCTATACTCAACAATTCCATTTAAGATGGATCCAAAATCAAGGGGTTCATGTGTGACCGGAGGGGTTTTCTCAGTCTTCTCCTTAACAATCTATTTTCCTTTCTTCTTCTACAAGAGGATTTCTTCTTCTTCTCCTTGTCTTGTTCTTTTCTTTCTTTTCCTCAAAGAAAATATTGTACTTCTTATTCATCCTCTTCATCGTCATTCACATTCACATGATTAATCTTTTCTCTTGTTGCTTTCTGATTAGATCTTGGATTCTTCCTTTCTATAGTCTTAGTTTGTGTCGGTACTTTAGTAGCAACTCTTCATCTACTAGGAGGTGTTTGAGTGGGTCTGAAAGATGTAGTAGTGACAAAGGTAGATCTACTTGTCCTTCTAGGAGCTGGTGTAGCAGTAGTGGCTTGTGAAACTTCTGCAGGACCCTCAGGAGTGACAAACACCTTTTTCAACTCAGACATCATCTTCCCCACATTTGGTATCTTCTCCAGCTTTTCTTCGACCTTCTTGATTTTATTGTTGGTTATTGCATCATATTTCCAAACCTTTCAATAGTGGGATCCCTAGGTTTGCTGAGAAAAATGTCAGCATATGCAATCTAGTCAGGTCAAGAGACATCATAGGGAAACTTTGTTATCCATGAATTTCTTGATTCAACTACATAGATATAACAATTGTCTTTATCCACCATAAAAGTGATTTCATTCTTATATTTCTCCACAACTTGTGAGGTATCCTATCCCTCTTTTGCATTACATTTTGAAATGTTTTAAAGAAACCCCAAAACATAGTGTCACATTGTTTGGTATCCAGAAAGCTATGAATGTGATCCCTAATCTATTGTGCAACAAAAATATCCCTTCTCCATACCACATTCTTTGAAACAAGCATTTATTTCATGAAATAGAACATAAGGAAAGTAATCAAGTGCCATACCAGAAATTGTTTCCTGTATCCTTGGTTCTTTATAGATTCTCCAACAATTGTTGTTGCAAGAGCTCACAAAGATCATATGTAATATTTTCCTTCCTTCACCATCTGATGAGAAATGTAGATGGTGGTGGCAATAGTAGATCCTTCCTAGTTTGTGTAGTAAACCTTGTATACAATACCCATCATGGCATATCAAACCCCTAAGTTAGAGATGTCATCCACAATTAGGGTTCTTTTGTTGAATTTAGCTCTAATAAGCTTCATAACTTCTTCATTCTTCATGGCCTTCAGTACCGACACAAGTCTTGTGGAGCATAATCTAGTCACAACCTTGATAGCTTCCTTTGTGATTAGGTGGGGTTGATCAAGCCAAGAGATATCTTCATGAATTTGGCTCAAGGAATTTCCAACCCATTAATCTTTGAAGCAAAAGTTGGGGAAAATCTTCCACACATCTAAACCTTTTGCTTCCACATTTGCATACTCTAGCTTGAGCTAAAAATCATCACCCAAGAGATTATTGTATATGAACTCTTCCATCTTTAGATGGTTGTACTCATTTAGCTATGAGTGAATGTAGATGCAGAAATCTTCCGAATGCAACACAATGATAGGAACACGAGAGAACACTCCATCCTTGTTGATCACAATGGATATGTATGGATGTTTCTTGACTTTTGGCCTTGGCTTCTCAACAACATCAATGATAATTGGTGTAACCATAATAGTACTTTTTGAATTTTAGGGTTTTACAAGAAAACCAGAGAAATACTAGTGAATATTGCCATTAGGGTTTACATGCAACACGTTGAAAACCTTCTTCTCTTTCTTAGCACTTGCATACACTTGATATCTTTCAAATAAAATAAATTTTGATCAAATAGGGACTAAATATGCTTTTCACACCAACCCTAGTCACTCCATATTAAATTCATTTCTTAGATCTTGGCACATGTAGCTTTTTACTATATGAGATATCACAGGGATCCATGATCATTCAACAAACTTCTGTAGAGAGTGTATTTTCTCTGGAACCTTGAGCAAACAAACCCATATCACCATTAACCATTATATTGAAGACTTCAACATCATATGCTTCACAAGGGTTTGAAATTTTTTTGCAATTGCAACTCTCCCCGAGCCAATAATTTCTTTTCAGTTACCAGATGATCCATTTGCACCAGGTGGAGGTACAAATTCCTTCTTTCCTTCACTTTCTTTCTTTTTCTACCATACCTTGTTCATTATCTTCTTTTGCTAATTAGAGTCAATATTCTTTTGAGGAGCATAAGGTCTTACATTCTTTCCCTTGCAAAACCTTGCAATGTGTCTAGGTTTATTACAATTGTAGCAAGTGATACTAGTTTGTAGAGCATAATTACTTCTTCTCACGCTAGATCTACAATCAATAAACCTATGACCAAATTTATTGCATGTGTAGCAGTAACCATAGAAGGATTGAGAAGTCATAACATTACTATTACTTATCACTTTACTTATGCATTCATTAGCCTTATGACCGAATTTATTGCAAACATAGCACAGACCATGAAATTATTGAAATTTCATAGCACTGTACCTTGGAAGCCTAAATAAATTGACTCAACTTTCTTCTACATTCAACAACCTTGTGTCCAAAATTATTGCAAGAATAACAATAGCCTTGAAAAGATTGATTTAATCTGGTAGGGGCATCCTATCTACCTTGTGGAGGACCTCTGAATCCTTTTTTTCTCCAGACAGGAATGAATCCACTTCCTTGCTATTTTGATTTTTCTTTGCATCTCCGGAGGATATCTCCTTAGGTTCTTTAGTGTAGGCTTTCTCCTCCTTTGTTTCAGGCCTTCCCTCTACTCTGAAATTTTCATATAATTTTGCAAAAGCATTGGATGATGGAATTTTTCCTTTTTAAAAAAACGATCAATTTTTTCTTTTGATGGATTTTGAGAGTTATCAACTCAACAAGAATTACATAACCTCCTTTCAGTTTTAAGCCTTTGTCAATTTTCTCTTTTTCTTTTTCTAGCTCATTTCTCAGAGTAACAATATCTTCCTCCAGCTTTAAACATTCAACTAATTTATCATTGAGCTTGGTATTCAAGCAATACTCAATCCTCTTGCCTTCTTCAACTTTGACTTTCAAATTAGAGATCAAATATTCTGCCTCTTGAGTTTAATTTCACATCCTTTATCTCCTATTTGAGCTTTCAGTTTTCCAATTTCTTCTTTTGATCTTCTATCTTGTGCCTTTAATTTGGTAATTATCTCCTCTAATATTTCAAGCATGACCTCATATTTCATCTTCAGTGTTCTTGCTTCATCAAAATATTCAAGAGCTGACCAAATTTCTCCTTCAAAGTCTACCTCACAATCATTTGGATTGATGTCCCAACCTTCAGGTTCCATTAACTCTAGATCCAGTTTTGGAATAAACATATCATTGATCTTTTCTATAGACCCCATGTGTTCAAGTGCAATATTTTCCTCAACTATTAGGCTTCTGAAAGGTACTTGGATCTAATAACAATTTTTGAACACACTGAAATGCTGAGAAGGGGGGGTGAATCAATATACACTAAAACTTA